>JAAGNO010181638.1:0-19249 GCA_033439905.1 Ceryle rudis
CTCAATTATATTTTATAGTTAATTTTCACATATAAAATATCAATATCTGCAAATATCAACTTACTATACATTCAATGGCCCATGCACTACTCAGCATTTATGTGCTGATTGTTTGCTGAAGTTATTTGTAGCTGCATGCATAGATTGAATTTAGTATAATTTTAAAAGTTGTCTTTTTAGAGGTTATGTACCTAATTTCAGCCCTGTGCAACTGACAAAAATGTCCTTCCTTTTTTCTTTAAATGTTACTTTATCTAAAATAGTCAGTTAATAAGCTGATTGAATGTAAAATGTAAATGAAGAAGCAAAGGATGAGGATTTTAGCATGCCTTAGTGGCTTCTGTATCAGAAATAAATCAGGTATACCTTGAGTTATTTTTTGAGTAAACATCCTACAATTACACATGGCAGCAAGACAGGGAATCCTTCACATGGCTGTGAAGAAAGTATGTACAGCCTTCACATAGCACAAAAAGAATGGAAGGTCTGGCAATTCCCCCCCACAGAGTTCTGCAATAATGTAGAAAGATCATACTGTAAGTGTGTATGCTAGTATGAAAGGAGAAAGTATCATTACTGTTTAAGATGTAGGGCGACGATGGAAGATAAAGTACTATTGAGAACATACTGTTAAAATGGTCAAAAGATGCACTTTGACAAGAAAGCAAGATGAGGATAACTGTCAATGGTTCAGTTGACTTTGAAAAGTGTGTTGAATATGCTAAGTTCTGTTTCTTCCCCCTTCTTGTCCTGGACATTCTCTTCTTTGCTAGAGAACCTCTTTTTGAAAAACTATAAAGATGGACACAGAATATGAGTGCCATTCTCCAGTTTATCATGACATATCTTTGAATGGTCAAATGAATGCAAGATTGTCATTTCCTCACAACTGACATAATTAAAAGAACTTATTGTGAGGAGAGTTTTTCTTCAGTCTCTGCCATTTATTGTTGACGTTATTGCCTGCAGTGCACTCCTTCATCACATGGTATGGCTACTGCCCATGTTGCTGTACCACTCTTCCATTTTGCTCAGGACTGTGCCTTGTGCTGGAATGTCCTTGTCAGACTTATTTGTTTCTAATTGCTATTGTTACCTTTAGTTGGTGCAGAACTTTTCTCTGTAGCAACTAGTTTATCCTCACCAGTGCTTGGATGCTGTTATAATAAGGCCTTCATCTCAAGTACTCTGTGGTCAAGAATAAGTGCAATTTAGTATTTTGCTTTCAGACAGATAAATCTTTTCCTTTACAAAACAGAATCACATACATACATTCATTCTAAAAAAAAAAAAAAAAAGGAATCATCCACCATTTCAAATGAGACAAATAGTCTTTATAGTCTTTGTTATGGAACTTATCAGAAAGCTATTTTTGGATGTACTCATTTGTTAATGTTTATAAATAAAGATGGATAAAAACCTAATTTTAAACCATTCCTTCAATTCATTCTGAGAAATTAACTAAAGAGAATTCTCTTACTTGCATTTCTTTATAGTAGGAGAGTGTAAGAGACCCTAGTAC
Source organism: Ceryle rudis (assembly GCA_033439905.1). NCBI lineage: Eukaryota > Metazoa > Chordata > Aves > Coraciiformes > Cerylidae > Ceryle > Ceryle rudis. The sequence goes on from JAAGNO010181638.1 coordinate 1,523, forward strand.
TGCACTTCCGGAAACTTGGCCCCTTATTGCTCTTACTATTAAGTAGTGCTATTTCAGAATTAAACAACTGCCAAGAAACTTGAATATTCTGGAGATAACATATATTAGCAAAAGTGATTACCTGTGTCAGTATTACATTTTTATGTCAGTCATTTGAGCAGCTTTTTATTTCCTTAGTCAGTAAAGACTCTGGATTTTATATTTTGTTGAGATGCTTAATATTTGTTCTTATGGTGATATACTAGTTCAAGAATATTGAAACAAAGTCACTAAAGCTCTAAAGTAAATCTTGAGATATCAAAATATGGACCTGTATTTTGGATCTGTACCTCCCAGGTTGGGATATCTGATTGTTCTGTTCCATCATATAAGACATGCATTATTTCTTTTCAGTTATTTTCCTAATTTAATCTGCCCTAGAGCTTTGCTCCACTGGAAGAGATGGTTTCAACTTATATTCACTTGTATACAGTTTTGTTTTCATCTAATGACCAAGAGTTGGATTTCCTATAGTATTTCTCAAAATAAATTATTTGTTATTTATTAGGGATCTGTTAATATTTTAAGACCAAAATTCACAACTGCCAAAAGCCTTCCAAAAGATCTATTTTCTCTGTCATTGTGCTACTGCATATTCTGACAGTCTCTAGTAGGCTGAGTTCGCGCTCTTAGGGTAAGGACTACTAGTTGTCTCACAAACTAATAGCTTGAGTTGTTATATTTCTCAAATTTCTACATGTTGACCTATAAATTTTAATCCAAATTAGTTTTATTTTCTTACTATAATATTTTCTTTCTGCATCAACTGGAATATCATCAATAATATGCAATCCATTAAAACAGCTGTTGTGGAACAAAGCCTTGCTGGCCTTATTAATACCTATAAGTTCTGAGTAACAATGGAAATGAAGCATATGTGTATTTTGGACTGGTAAACCCTTACCAAATGAAATGAACAGTGCCAACAGAGTTCACACTGTAAAACAGAAGTACTTTACTAGAGTAGATCTAGTGATACAATAAGTGTTCATAACAACAACAACAACAAACTATAGTAGAACTTTGTGGAAGGTGAGACAACAGAAAAAAAGGAACATTGAAATTTTATAATATTGGGAGGATTTTGAGAGTTAGATGGCATGCACAATATCAACTGAGCAAAATAAAGTATGTAACTATGAATTTATATTATTTTATTGAGAATAAAATCTCTGGATATTGGTTTAGAATGAGCATTCTCAAAAGGGTGTTGCTTGCAGTTATGTTGCTTAGATAACATGGTAGCTGCACCATTTCTATCATTACAGACCTGTATTTACATATAGTTTACAAGGATTTCTTAGTTTACAGCTTGCCAAATCTTGTACCACATCATTTTTCACTATGAACTTCCATCTTTCAAGTGTGCACAATTACATGCGCACACATGTACACATACATGTACAGTCTTTCAAGAGATCTTGACAGATTAAAAAGTAGATGCTGTAGAATGTCTTTTTTGACTGATTTCCATTATGTTTTGAATAAAAATAATATAGACTGTTTACTAATCTCCTATGAATTATTGCCATAAAGACCAAAACAAAATGTAAAGTGACAAAATACTTTCTATTCTATGATTTCATTTTAAATGCTGCAGTTGATCAATAGTTATTTACAAGTTTTATAATGATTTCTGCAAACTAGTTGTTTGCAAAAGATAGTTGTACTTTCTTAGAACTTACTCCCTGTAACAACCTTTCAGGTGTAGCACTTCCCATTTTAAAATAGTCTTCATTTTGTACTGATACTTTTATTCTAATATTAGCAACTTCTTCCTGGCCCTTTCCCTACACTTGTACAAGCATGTCCCATCTGCTTCATAATATATTAGTTTCTAAAGAGCACAGTGAAGGAATGGCAAAGAGAAGTCATAGATTGATGCATATATTTTTAAAAGTTCTAAAGATGTGATAATGGATGCTCATGTCTTCTGCAAGATGCAATAACTTTCTTTGCTTCTATCCCTGTAACACTGCTTTTAATTTTCTCTGTCAGTTTAGCAAAAAAAAAAAAAAAAGTAGAATAAATCTGTTGCCTTAATTAGAGAGTTTTAAATTTCAGCCTACTTAGTACCAGAACAAACCTCCTCTGTGTGAAATTTGTGTTTTGCCTAATCTGATTGTCTGCTTCAGCCTGTTTCTTCTGACTTATGGCTTCTTTCTCTTTTTGTATTTTTGTTAACAGAAAGCTGACCTTGCAGTTGCGCCACTGGCAATTACCTATGTTCGAGAGAAGGTCATCGACTTTTCCAAGCCCTTTATGACTCTTGGAATAAGTATTTTGTACCGCAAGCCCAATGGTACAAACCCGGGCGTCTTCTCCTTCCTGAATCCTCTCTCCCCTGATATCTGGATGTATATTCTGCTGGCTTACTTGGGTGTCAGTTGTGTGCTCTTTGTCATAGCCAGGTAACATGTCAACTTTTGTGATTTTTTTGGCAATTGTTATCATAATTTCTTACTAATAATTGTCAAAAGTCACAAAAATTTTCTTACTTTCAGACTTTTATATTTTAACTTCATGATGTACATAAGAGTAATTGATAAGGGTTCTCACTATTAATTTTCTCCACTGCCATACTAAGTGTCCAGTTTGTTATGTCTCAAAGTCTTGACTATGCTAGCTAGCTTCCTCCTTTTATTTACAATTTTAGCAACAGTAGAAAGTTTACTAAATGTCTTTTCCCAATTATACTGTGTTTAGTAAGAGAGGGGTTGACATATTTTATTTTATTAGACTGATTTCATTTGATGCTATGGTGCTTAGTCTCAAATTGAGTACTTAGCTGCCATTGTTAATCCTAGATATCCAAACTGGACCTCTAACTGATATGAAACAAGTCATTTCATGTAGATTAATATCTTAGAAGTAGGGTAACAATATTTAGCTTTTAGTTCTGTTCTAGACAAAATCCCTAAGATACCTCACATAATTTAAAGTCCCATATTGGAATGTATTTGGAAGCCTGTTTAGTTGAGCTTTTGGAATTAAGAACTCAATAAAACAACTGTTAAATTATAAATTGATTTGATATATAGGGCTCACATTTTTATTTGTTTTCTTCAACATAGACAAGCAGGAAAATATCTTTGTTCAAAAATTCATATGAAGTTTTCCTTGTTAAGTAATTAGGACTGACTCCAGATGCTCATATTGACTTCTGCTGTGACAGGAAAAAAAAAATTCTGAACAATAAATCAGGAATTCCCAGGGGTGTAAATGCAATCTATTTTGCTGATTCCTTCTAGTAGTCACTTTAAATATTTGTAAAATCAAATACATAGAAATTATATTGGCTTTTATCTCTTTAATAAGATTAAAGTTTTTTATTATTTCATTCTGTGGAACACAGTAGAATCTTCATATTTTTCTTTTTCTATTGTACTGTAGTTGATATAAGGATTCTCCATCTCTCTTTGATATCATCCATTTCATTTAGGAGAAGTTGTATCATTCCTCTGTGAAAGGGAGAAGCAATATTTTTAGAAATTAATAGTTTAGCAAGTTCACCTGTATGTAATGTTCATAAGGCAGTAATGTAAATAACACTGAAAAATATTCTGTAATGAATAACTTCACTTGCATGCCTTCTTTAAAAGTTTGCTTTAAAGAAGTTTGCTTGAAAGTTTTTTGAAAGAATATTTTAGTGGACTATATAACTAGAGAGTAAACTCATGTCTGAGGTGTTCCTGTGATACAGATAATTCTGAAAACTCAGTTGAGCATAAATCACAAATGTTACCTTGTGAAACACCTCATGTAAATTATTTATTGGTCCAAAAGTTTTAGCCCTCTTGTTATTATCGAAGGAAATTTTCAGCATGATGCACAGTACTTTTGAGAGGCAGTTCCCAGTAATGTTAGTAAAAGTTGTAAGGCTGAATTCCTACTTATGCTTTAAGAATGTGTCTTGTCATAGTTTTTAGGAAAGATATGTTTTTCAAGCCTTTTTTTATTAAGTTATTCAGTCACTTGATCTCACTAGCAGAACTGGAAAGAGTATTTCTTTTTAAACAGAAGTGCCACATAATAGATGAGTATTGCTGAACCTTTTTTTTCCCTTGTCTGTTTTCACAACCAGCACAATATGTTCCTTACATACTTGGAAGAATTATCTTCATTGTAAAGCAATATGAAATATGTTTTTTGCTGAGCAGAGGAGTTTGGGTTTTTTTATAGAGTTGTATAAAATACCTTTTTTTAAGCCTAAGTTTATATAAGCCTTCAAATCTAGAGCTTTTAAATACCTCTTAACTTGTACAATCAATTATTGATAACACATTATAAAAAATATAATAAAAGATCTGGGATTATATAAGAGGATCTACAGATTTTATTCCTAATGCAGGATGCCTTAATAGTATGTGATACAATTTTCTAACAGCATAGTTCATATAAAGAAGCAGGTCTAAGTTAAAAAGGTAATCCGCTGAATGCTAAGAAAAAAGAACATTTTTCAAAAGTAAAAGAGCCTTTTGTGAATGTAATTTACAAAATGTATCTGTTATGTAGTGGGAGACACTGCTAACTGAAGTGTGGTAGTGAACAGGACTGCAGCACAGTGATGGCTATGTACTTACAGTACAGATTATAAATTAGGTATTGCCAGTGGATGAGATATTTTTCAGTCCTGCTGTGGTGAAACTGTTGGACTGTATGCCACTAAATTAATAGGTTACACCTAGAGCATCTTATTAAGAAGATTTCTATTTCATAACAATCCTTCCATAATGAATGTTTAACTACCAGTGTTTCATAATAATTATTATGTGTTTCATAATAAGGTGTATCTGTGTTTGGAGTAGTAATTAGTATGTCTTTTGTGATATGTTTTGTAATTACAGATCATCAGAGTATTCAGTGCAGCATATTTATTTTTAGATTTAAACCTCCCATTTTTTTTGTCAAATGTTTTATGATTTTATTGTTTCACTATGTCTTCCAAACAGTGTTGGAATGTAAGAGCTTGGTACATTGAAAATGGAAAGAACAGTTTCTCTTGTAGTACTTCGATATCACCAATTAATTAGTGGTATGGTCATATTTAGGAAAAGATGAGGAAAGTAGTAAAAGGTTCAAGAATTTTTGAGAGAGAACTGCTGAAAAAAATTCCATGGAAAAACATTTTAGACATAACTGGGTAAAAATGTAATACAAATCTTTATTACTCATTTTCTTTATTTGAAAAAGCTTTGTATTTTCCTTCTAATTTGAGAACCAGATATAAAGAGCTGGAATGTTTGCATACTCAACAAGACAAAAAACTAAGAGAGAGATGAGAGATGTGTTTGTGAGATGGAGGGCTTTTTGATGTAGTTTTTGCTTTTGTAGTGTGTGTCCCGCCCCCAAATTACATCATCTATTTTTGTGGAAGTTACAGATTTCGCATTGTGGATAGGATGAACATACATGTTTTGTACACAGTGTTTTCTTTAACTGTCATTCTTTGTGGGGAATTACAGTAGCCTCTGATTTCTCCATATATATGAAAACCTCTTAATCTTGTTTGCTATGATAGTTGACTCTAAGTAGTTATGGTTGTTAGTCTCTGAAAGTTCTTTTCTTTGTTGTGCAGGTTGATGACTGATAGATAAACCCAGTCTGCTTGACCCTAAGCCTATTACTTTTCCATGAACTGAGGAAGCCATAGCATTTTTTTTTCTTCTGTGGCAACAGTAATAGATCTATTTCTGGTTTATGTCTTGTGTCATCTGACGTCCTGTTGCATTCTAATTCCAATATCTGCCCCTTATGCCTCTGCCTTTACTTGTTTCTTTTATTTGGAATCCCAGGTAAATTCACAGTTTATATATGATTACAAGGAAGACTAAAAATAAAGTGTGCCAACTCCTTTTTGGTCAGTCTATCAAGATTTTCTAATCTGTATAATGAAAAATCTTAATTAGTAGAATTTCTTCTAATTTCTGCCTGTTGGTGCAAACTATTGTTTCATTTCTAAAAAAAATGGTGATTTCTTGCAGTGTTGTGTCCAACTTCACAGACACGTATTGTCCCTTCTTTTCTATTAGTCTGTCTATATGAAACAGCTGTTTCCTATTTTTGGTTTCTGCAAAATCTGATGTGTTGGTAACTGGAGGATACTTCCTTTCTGCACAGGCGATATGAAGGAAATCCTTTTCATACTTTTAAAAACACTAGATATGTTTGATTTACATAGGACTTCCAATTCATGACTTTCAAAATTAATCTTCAGATGGTATTCCTCATAATTGCATCATATTTTTTAGAGTCTCTTATGTATGATTTTAAACATCCATGTCCTCATGAATCTTTTCTGAAAACACAGATTGGAGGCTAAAATCCTTAAATATGTTTATCCAATAATTTTCCACCAGATTTACTCAATTTCATTTTGTTCCCTGAACACTGAAGTATTTGTGTACCTTACTACACACTTACTTACACTACCCTATTTGTTGTGAACATGTGTGTTTGTCGTAAACCAGTTTATCCTTAAGTGATTTGTCTTCATAACTGGAAGAGATATACCTTCTTTATTATAATGCTTCATCTTTACAGATCAGCTGTGAAGCAGGTAAACTACCCTGGATAAAATGGTCCACTAATGAGCATTTTTGCTTCTTACAATAATCTATCTGGAGTATCAGTGATTATTGTGTAAATATACATTAAACTGTGCTCCCTGTCCTAATCATGTCTTACAATTTTATCCAATGGCTTAATTCACCTTCACTCATACCACATTTTGCATGTTAGGACTTTCTGCTTTTTCCTGCCTTCAGCAGAATTATGGTATTGTACTTCTCATATATCAAGCCATTGTGCCAGTTTCAGCTGTCAAAGCATTTAGTTTCAACTATTTCTTTCCATTTCCTTGTAGGCATTGACAAAAGCACAATGAACATTGCCTCATCACCAGATTATATTTTTCTTTTTCCAGCTGGAATTAAACATAATAAAAGAAGACAAGAATTTTAAAACTGTCTCCACACATTTATCTTAATCTTTTCTGTGTGAAAAATCTTAGGAATAGCCTGCTGCTTCAGACCTGAACAGACGCCTAAGCATTATCTCTCTCTGGAGTGCATGCATATCCTTTTACATCTCATCAGTCTTCATTTTTATTTCATATTTCTTGATCAACTGATTTCTGTCCTTGAGCTTGTCTGATAGTTTTCAAGAAGTAGCTTGAAAATCAGTCTCAATGGAAAGGAATTAATGGCAGAATAAGAGGGAACTACTTTTCCAGTTACTATGGAGCTCTAGTTGCTAAATTACTATATTTATATTTATTCAAGTAGGAAGTTAGTATACTTGCCTTTTGCTCTTACCAAGCATTCTTCCTATGAGAATTTTATATCCTGAGGCCTCCCTAGAGAACTACAGCATATGTTATTATGTGCTTTGGGGACTGGATTCATCATCCAATAGGGCTATCCAGATGGCAACCCTGAAATCTGCTTCTCTTACTATCTTACAGCTTTAATATCAGTTAGAATGCAAAAATTTAGTTATGCCCAAGCTATAATGCAAGTGGGGATATTGTCACTTGACTATAAATTACTGTGTAAATAGACAAGGATAAAAGCATGCCAAAAATTGCACACTTTCACAAAAATCTTCTATAACAATTATGTCAAAGTCAGAGATTTTTATTTCTGCTAAGCCAATTTGCAGCTTACAACCCTTAGTTGATTGCTTCCAAAATATTCAGTCTAGTCTTCTTCTTTTCATATATTTTTTCTGGCTGAAAAGCAAATCCTTGTAAACACTAGAGATCATCTTAATTGTGGGCAAAGAGCAACTGTGCCAGCCTCTGGAACACTGAGTTTGTTTGTCAAGAGAACCAGGTAGATTGCATGACACAAATTTTTCTTTGTCTTCAATGTCTTTTCTAGCTTTTTATTAACAGATATATTTGTGTAACTATACCAAGAAATCCTAGACCTTTGTGGGAATGTTCTATAAAGCATACTTTCTGAACTAAATTTCTTCTCCTTTAGATCAGACCTGGAAAATTTTCATTTTAGAGTTCTATTATTTAAATAGCATTTCAATAACTGAGGTTATTATGAAGAATATACCTCAAGGATATCTTATTTTTTTTCAGTCATGAGCAAATTATTTAACACGTTTTTCACTTAGTCTATCCTGGTATATGTCAATAACAATGAAATTGTGCAGTCATCTTGCCTGCACAACAGTCACTGAAAATGTTGTAAGCAAGACTTGCACATGATATTTTAAAAACGCTCAGATATTTCTGAGTATCACTTTTCACAAAGAGTGCCTGAGACCTTTAAATTGATTAAACACAATGATAGTTTACTGTGCTGTATACCATTAATATTACCATAAATGTGCATAATCTGTAATACTATTTAAGCTTAATTTTCCGTGGTCAGCACACAGATCTTACATTCCATCGTTTTTTATATCAAAAATACAAAACATACTGGAATTATATTGGTTTATTACAGTCATCACATAAGTTGTGTGATTATTTTGAGAACTCATGGTACAGACCGCCATCAGTGCTATAAAGTCTAAATGTTGGGGCTTAGGATATATGGCTAAAAGACATGTATTACAATGAGTTAAGCAGCAATGTCTCACTTTACATCTTGACACTCAGAGAGATGCTTTGATCTTTTTGACCTCCCTCACAAGAGATTTATCTGAGTATCAGTGTCAGTTTATAAAATCTCTAATATATAAATTAACAACTCAATATGGACTTCCCATCCTAAATCCTCAGGATTCTCTTGAATCACTTCTGCATGCTCTCAATCTCCTTCAAGGAGAGAAAAGACTATCAAGAGGTCTCAAAGTCTATATACAAGCACTACATCTACATAATAGCCTCTACTAGAATACTGTCAGAGATTACAGTAAGAGAAAAATTCTTATCTTTTACTCTTTATAACATAAATAACCTACTTAGTTTTTAAGGGGAAGGCCAATATTATAAAGCCTTTCTGTATTGGTAGTAGAAAAGTCTGACATCCCAGATGTTGTTTACCATGAATCAAACATAAGAAACTACTGCCAGGAAAACAACTGAAACTTTTTAACTGAAGATGGCTGAAGAACTCATAACTCACCTGTCTTAGCAGTCCAACAGAAAATATAATATCCTCCATTGACTAAATCTGCCTATGCTCTTTAAAGAAGAAAAATATGCTCACTTAAACTTCTGAATTCTTCAGTCCAAAAAAAAAAAAAAAAATTATTTTGTGTTTGGAGTTCTATCCAAACTTTATCTTCTGCAGACCTAAGATGTGTGTGGTGCCTTCTTAGGAAACAAAGCAGTAGGTTTAGTGACTTCTGTCACAAGGAAAACACCTTGTAATATGCATTTGTTTGTAGCACTTGCTAATTGTTAATTTTTGTTACTTTTAGATTAACCTAATCAGAAGCTGTATTCTTTTTTTCTTTCTGTTTTTGTTGTTGTTGTTGTTGTTGTTTGTTTGGTTTTTTTAATGATGAATATAGTAGTATCCCTATGCTGTGTAAAATTGAAGATGGCCTAAAAACTTTCTATCCGTTTTTTCTTCTTCATTATTCTGAAAGCCATCACAAGGTTCTTAATTAATCACTAATTATCCAAGAAAATAGGTATTTTGAATATCTGAAATGAATCATAATTCTCTTCATCCTTAAGAAATTTTGTGTCTCTTACTACCAGCAATTCAATCTCTTCCTTCTCATCTATTCAAGCACCTATGTCCATAAGCAGGTATTAAATTTATATAGCTATAGATAGATCATTATCTCCAATTAGGTTGACAGCTTGTTCTGTGTGTACTTATTGTGACTTTCCTTTTTAAGTACTGTTATATATAGGTGTTACATATTTATAAACATATCTTTCCTCTCCATTTTGGTGGAACATTATAACACAACCTGTTATAGAATCTGAGGCTTATTTATAGAAAGTTGTATCAAAACTCATGTTCAGCTATTTTTCATACCATGCTTTCTCTTGTATTCAGTTTCTCATTTACATGTTACACTGCATATTTCACTACCCAGATATGTCAGCAATTTATATATCCTTTTGAAACTTGTATCTTAGGATCCAAAGGCTGCTCCTAAAGCTGTTAGGGAGGATTCAGCTGGATAAACCATCTTTACTAGTAAGATATTCTAAGTTTTTATTAGTGAATGGCTTATGAAATGAATTTACACTCTGGCCTTCTTCCATTTTGAGTTTTGAATGACTAGAATTGTTCTGCTTGACTTATTCTGTTTCACACAGTTCTTTGCAAGATATTGGCCTGAATGCCATTCACTGTTCTAAATCATTATTTCAAACTACCTGTGACAGTTTAATAATTGTATTTGCATTCCCTTCATGTTTGGAACAAGTGGGGAGATACTGTAATTATGCCATATATGCTGCCATTTTTTTTCACGTGTGAAATCTCAGGTCATATATTCATATTTGAATTTACATGCCCAGTTTTTTATTATTTCACACACTATATGACAAAGTTAAAAATATTTAAAACATACATACTGTGCAATTTGTTTTTTAAAGTATCTCAGCAGTTAAAACAGTGCCATTTCTCATAAGTAATTTGCATTTGTCGTAATTTACGTTTAACTATAAACAAGGTATATTAAGTAGTTTGCTTGACAAAGAGTTGAGGGCCTCAAGAAAAAGTCCTAAACATTATTTTCTGATATTGGATCATTCTGCTTTGACAAAACTTTTTTTTTTTTTTTTTTCCTCAGTAAGTGACAAGAAAAGAAGAGGCAAGTCTAGACTTGTCACTTCATATATTTATTTAGGAAATCATAGCATGGAATAATATTAAATATGCCTAAAAAGAAGAGTTGTTCTACCAGTGAATCTCAAGTTTTCAAGCTAAAATGTGGCTTTTGAGAAAGACGGTGTCTCTTATGTTTTTGGAGATAGGGGGAAGAAGGCTTATTTCCTTTTTTTTTTTTCTGTTGTTTTTTTTTTTTTTTTTTTTTTTTCCTTGTGTTTTACTCTGGCATGCATAGTGTTAGTGGGGAAAAGGAAATTCTAACTCTCACCACAATGCATAGCAGCAGTTTTCTTATCTTTGACGTACAAAGCCATGTAGTCCTCCAACCTAAGGAATAAAAAAATCTAGTGGAATGGGAATAGTCAGTAAGAATCCAAGAAGGTACCACAGTGCTGTTAATAATTTGATACAAGTGGTAATTTGAAAATGTGAAAGTTAACTGACTGACTCCTTTTGCATTAGAATCAGTGGCTGAATTTACAGTTTGTCTGTAATAACAGAAAAGGAAATCAATCAGCAGATGAGCTGGTTTGTCTTTTTTTTTTTTTTTTTTTTTCTCTTTTGTTTTGCTTTTGTTTTGGTTTTTTTGTTTGTTTTTCCAAAATGAAAACAGGAAAGTTGATGTAAGAGACATTTTATTTATTGAAGTCATTTCACACTTACATCCTGCTTGGAACATGTCTTAATAGTGAAAGATTTCCTCAATAATAGTGATAGGAAAATGGAATGTTAGCAGTCATGATTTCTATTTACCCTGCTTCTAAAGGGCCCAGAAACATATAATAATATTGAGGAAAAATGGCTGCAAGGATTGAAAGGCAGTTTTTATGCTAAATGTACCAAACGTATGAAAAAGAGCATTATTTGTTTGCTAAATTTGTGGATCCATATGCAGTGAATATCTTCATGTCATCTAAATTTAGAGGGAGAGATTTTCTGTAATAATACCGATACAAACTTTGGCTCCTTTTAGATATTTGTAACTGAATAGTCACATGTTCAATTATCTGAAGTGGTATAAAATGTCTGTTAGAATATTTATATATTTTTAAAAGTACCAGTTTCTTCAAAACTGGAAATAATTTAGTTTCTGCAACTTTAGCTAGAGTTCCCTAGATTATTCTGACTCTCAGTCATCCTTATCCGTCGTATTTGGAAAAATACATGAATACAGATAAATTACAGGAAAAACAAAACTGAAAAAGAAAATCCAAAACCAATATAAACCTACCAGAAACTTATGTCTTTAGAAGATAGAACATTTCTTTCTTAGAGGAAAAAATACAATGTTTTACCATGACTCAAGTCTAATACTTCAAAACAAAAGCATATCTTCAAAAGAAATAAGGAGGTAATAAAGAATATTTTTTGATTTTAAATGTTATTCAACACCTGGAGAAAAGTATGATTGTTGCCGCAACTTCCTGTAAGTAGAAGTTAGAGAATTATTTATTTCCTGATTATCTTTCTGATTTAGCTATTAGCTAAATATTACCTGGCTTATGCAAGCATCCAGTCTCTAACTCATTAGAAAGTGGGAGTCATTTAAAGAGCAACAGGGATTGACCAGAAGTCAGTCTGAAAAACAAGTATTGTAATTGTTTTTAATGCTGAAAATAAATCAGTAGTGTGTTCTCCAAGCATTTCTGTCTTATCTGTGGAAAATCACCCTGTGTTAATTCCAATGATGGTGAAATTGTTTTAGTGTAAAGCTGCATGTTCAGAGTTAAGAACAGAGATCAGTGTCCTTTTTTTTTTAATTATAGTATTATCAGAAGTTCTGGTTTTAGCAACAAAATCATCTTTTTTATAAGGAAATAATTATACAATATTGAAATTTTTCAGCATGACAGTTAAAAACCCCACATAAGCTAAGGGATATAATTGATTTTTTTTAGAAAATAATAAACCTTTAAAATATCAAAATCTCTATCATTAGTCATTCTTATAGCATGCCAGAGAGGAGTTTAAATATAAGCACTTTTTATAGGCCTGTTCTGGCACTTTGCTCTGTTTATATTTTGTTTTGTTTTGTGTGGTCATTTGATGTTTGTGGCACTTGCACTTACCAGTTAGGACTTGCCTAAACAATTTACAGCAGATAGAGTCTAGATGTGAGAATCATGAAGGCAATGTTACTTTAGCCTGATGGAATCATTCATGTAATTTTACCACACTAAAGATAGCAAACCACCCAGAGCTGATGCCTTTTCACATTTCAGTCTCCTTCCTCAACTATGTAGAGCAGGAAAAGCACGTAGAAAACCTTTCATGGGGTAAATAGTGAGGTAATAGATAGAAGAGGGTTACACAGTTTCTTTCTATTCTCCCAGATCTTTAAAGAAGTTCCTATCCTTGTAAAGTTTCAGCTTTACAATGCCTATTTGCTATTAAATTATTTCTTTGTAGAAGTAGAGATACAATGTTTCTATATCAGAGCACCATCACCAGTGATTACAAAGCAGTTTTCACCTGGCATGTACTACAGTAATTCATGTTCTGGAGCAATTTTCTTGGTAGACATTTTGCAGTGGAAATTAGAAAGATTTATAATGTGATGCAGGTTCAGAGAAATTCCTGTGAAAGAATTCCACCACTTATAAAATTCTCTGGTTTTGTGGCTGACACAATGTAACCAATGAGCCCTGTCCAGAAGAAAAATGGAAGCAGTTAGCAGACTTCTGTACATTGCACTGTTTTGCTCTGCTCACAGAGCATTGCAAAGTTAATGCCAAATTGCAAAAATATCTGAAAAAGCCTTTTGATTAGTCATATTTATCCTCCACACACCTCTCTCTCACTTACTTTCTTGCTTTCTCTCCCCTTCTTATAAAGGGGTATGTTAGAGGTGAGTAGTTAAGCATGTCAAAATTCTGGTCAGTGTGCCCTTCATTTACTGGAATAAAAGGAATTTTCACCTTGCTTCAAATGTAACTAGATAAAGTTACTAGGTAGATGGATACCAGAGGCTCCTCATATCTTTCTGTTCTGCTGCTGTTAGAAGCTCAATTCTGCCTTCACCTTAAATGTGGATGGGGATTTTTAATGTCCATAACACCTTCCTCATCATCCTGACTTTCAAACTATATAGTTATTCTTGCCTGTAGAAAAGGCAAAACCAAGGAAGTTAACGGCGTTTCACATCTGTGCACAGATGGAAATGACTCCACAGGTGAAGGCAATGGAGATTGCTGGGTAGTAATGAAAGTTTAATTGTGCTTTCTTGTAACACAGGACAGGTTTCAGAAAGCATTGCCAGGCAGGGTCATGTCTTATTGTTACACAAAAAATACCAAATTCTTGCTTTAAAGAGTTCACAGATCAGAAGGAAAAGTTAAATAGTCTAAATAGTTAAATAGGATGAAAATTTCTATGAGGCATGAAGAAAATTAAGTGTAAAATTAGTATGTTTCTAAAGCAGTAAGATTCGGCAGTCATAGTTCATCATCTACCTAGGCAGGAGGACCACATCACAATTTACTGTCTACATTATAAAGGAAGTGAATTTTGAGAAGGATTTTGAAAGACAGGTTTTGATTTTGACCTTAAGGCTTTTCTCAGATGAAGCCTGCATGAGATTCAAATGGCACAAGTTAGCCTTTGGTAATAAAATGAAAATCACTTTCAAGTTTGTCTTTCTCTTGGGGAAGAACAGTGGATATGAGGAACAAATACAAAAGAACATCTTAACGGTTACATTTCAGATGAATTTGTGTGGGAAGTGATGTGTTTTCAAATACTGAAACTTGATGAAGAGCTGTGCAGATACATGGGACAGGAACATGCAACTACGCGTTGCCTGTAGGTCCTGTATTGCATATAACAGATCCCTAAATATACCTTAAATGTCTTGAGAACTCTTACAGTTCTGAAACATTGATATTTGGGCAACTCAATCTCTCTGATGTTCTCTAAATCACAAACATTTATTCTGGCAATCTGGTCAGAGGCAAGATAATAGATTAAATTCAGGTGGGTCATGTGGTACTAGAAGCAGTTTATTTGAGTCAAACAACAGGGTTAAATACAGAATTAAGTCATTAAGTCAAGAATAAGTGATCCTCAGTAATGAAAAAGTTAGTGTAACTGTAAAAAAAAAAAAAAAAAAAGTGTATTTATGTAGAAAAGAAGAGTTACTGCATATGACCAGAAACTTTGGATCTAGTCCCTACATCACTGAAATATTACTTCTAGAATCATAATTTCTTGGAAACATAGTCTGGAAGAAATCCTGAGCTGAGACAAGACCTGATATGTTCACTACCCTGAGAAGGTTTTATCAAATTGGAGAGGTGAAGGGGTGAATTTCAGCTCATTGATAGTGCTGTGGAGGAGTACACAGGTGGCAAGCATGTGAGGATGTGAGTTCCTGACAATGCTATCAACGAAAGAATCACTGGTATCTTTTAAGTATCCACCGGATTGTTTTACAGGTAGTTCATATCCAGGCTTCTTGTTTTTTGTTTGAAGGTGAGAGAAAGGTTTCTAGACAATGGAACTAAAACAAAAAGCTTCAAATATTTTTCCACCATCAAGTTATGGAGATGCAATTCAGTAAAGTACCTGTGCTCACAGACTTCTAGGTACTCAAGTAGACCCCTTGTAGTTCAGTTAAAGTTACTTGCAAACTTAAAATGATTCATGCGTTTGAATTTCTGTAACTATGGTCTTTCCTGAAGAAAGCCAATGTGTTCCATTATCAGTAACTAACATATTTGTATAATTAGTGGTACAGTTGAGAACTGTAATGGAATAATCTGAAAGGATGAAACATTTCGCAATCGAGTGTCAACTTGAGTAAGACAACAAATTGTTGTCCTACCACATTCTTATAGAATTCAGCGTAGAAGCTCTCACTCATTTTGATACTAGCACACTGGATACCAAAGGCTATGTATATACTTTTCGAGAGCTGAAGTCCCAGGCTAGCTTTCTGTCACAGAGGACAAGTGACATGATATGGCCTGTATTTCATATGACTAAATGCTCCATCATCCCAGTTATCCCACCCAGAGTTCTTACCAGCACTTTCTGTCTTTCTGAATCACATCATGTCATTATCTAAGTGTAACATGGGCCCAAACTGTGAATGATAATATGATGACAGATAAAGTGTATGGATAATTGCATGGCATAGCTGAAACCTGAATCCTGCCCTTCACTTACTGGTATAGATGTAAACACAGAAGCTCCTAGAATTATTTGGATTCCTATTTATAGTAATTTCTTTTCCATTGCTTTAATAAAATGCTATAAGTAATTATTTATTTTCCATAATATGAACAAATTCATAAACCATTAATTTATTACTACTATAAAAAGAACATGTTTCGTTTTGGGGTGAATTTTGGTAATTCTGTATTAAATTCTCAAATCTGAAAGCTATTCTATTCCTTCAGAAGTCCATTAGGAGTCACTGGTCAGCAAAAGGCAGCCTTATGTGCCTTACAAATCCAAAAATATTTTTTCTTCGAAGTCAGTGTATCTGTTGATTTATTTATTTATTTCACATCAGATTGAAGATTTCAGGTTATCAAGCTTTTCAAAGCTGTGTTAAATTTTAAGCACGTGATTGCTTTGTTTAAATTAATGAGAACAGTAACATTTCCAAAATAAAATATGTTTAAAAAATCTGTCGAATTGCACAGAGGTTCTCACATAGACTTGTATTTACTCAGGAAAAAAAATTACTCAGTAAAGAATTCCCTTTGGCATCTCTATGGATTTTGGTGATGTTCTTAATGTACAGATAGTAAAAGAGAAAAGGATTTGATTCTTAGAAAAAAATCCCACAACACAACAGTTCTCCAGGTCTTAATTTGTGATGACAAAACTTTTTAGTATCAGAATGGCACATAAGAGCAAAAAATACTCACTATAAAGAAATACTCCAACATACTCCACATGACCCCATATTCTCACAATTAAATTTTATAATTTTCTGTTTTCCTTTAAAGGACATTCTATTTTGATGATTTTAAATACTTAAAGAAACATTATGTTACTCTTAGAAATATTTTAATGGTTTATTCTGTATGTAAAAGTCACATCTGATATGCCTATATTAGCAGATATATTATTAGATAGTGACTCTAGTGTAATATTTTTAATATTTTTTCTTTATTCCTGTCATTCTGATGGATGACATTTAATGTACGGTGAAGGGCAACAATGAATTATTATGCACTCTAAACTAGATAACTCCTTTTCTGTGATGCTCATTGTTAAACTAATCTGCTGTCAAGGAGGCTGTTGCAATACTGAATAGAAATGCCAAATCTGTTGTACAACCTTAGGTGAGCTCACCTCATCTTTTTTTTTTTTAAGAATTCCGTATATTTTTGCATTGCAAAATATGATTTCACACTTCATTATGTGCCTTCAGGAGGTCCTCTGCAGTACTCCTTTCCTCAAACTTGTGACAAACTCCTGAATGTACTGAGGAAGTCAAACAAAAGCTTCACTTTTAAAAAGGAAACTTTTGAATTTCTCATGTACCCTTCTTACTTACACTGTGTTTTGTCCTTTTAAAGAGAAATACTGGTTATTACTTTGTTACCAATATAGAAGGGAGTGTCATTGTTGCATATTATTTACTGTCCTATCTACAGATATAGAATAACCATTGTAAAAAATTTAAGCCAAGATAGTAAGATCTTCAAATCACTTTTTCATTTGAGTTCTTTGTTATCGCAAACACACCAGACATATAGCTCTAAAACTAAACCAGCAATAAACAGTGAAAGCAACTTTGCAAGGGCCAATAATGTGTTACAGCTTTGTATTAAACTCCAAACTCTGACTGCTTTTCCTAATAACAAATACCTGAGTATATAGACAGATATATGATATGTTATCATAATGTTTAAGTAAAGTTTAAATCTTACAAATACAGTGGTTAGTACATTTTTTTTTTATTAAACAA
>JAAGNO010182156.1:0-29124 GCA_033439905.1 Ceryle rudis
AAAACGCTGAAAAGGGACCTGCTGTTTACATCAGCAGATATTCAGCATTTAGGCCACCGAATAGTTTCAGCTTTCGGTTACCAATAATTTGTTGGTTTGGTTTTGGACCACTATGCTTTTTTAAAGTCAGAATTCATGTTACATATTTCTATAAAGGTGATATTAGATCCTGGAATAATAATAATAATAAAAGTGAACATTCACAGACTTGGTCTGTGTGTACATAAGGATTAGAGTGAGCTTATGGAACTGCTTTATCATGAGAATGTCTTGGTATATACTGTCTGCTGCATAATATCGGAACTCTGCCATGCTCCTCAAGATCCAAAGCACTGAAGAGCTATTAAAGCTCAACAATCACTATCCTGGTAGAAGTGCCATGGCACAATTGGATTTCTGTGTTTGAGGTGAAACCAGTTATCTTTATGTTTTGTGTGAGGCTAAGAGTGGAAAGTTCCTAAAGTTACAAGTCAGAACAATAAAAGGTCAGTCTCACAAAACAGACTGTGAAAGAAGTCATGGAGGTGAAAGAAAAAGTCAGATGCAGGAAATTTGAACAGAAACAAGATTATACTGTCAGAAAGTGTTCTGACTAATTTCAGGATCTTAGGGTAGAAGAAATTGAATGTACAAGGCACAGACAGGCATTTTTGAGTCATAGTCTGAATCCACTCAACAGGGGAACATTTGTAGAGCTCTTGCTCAGATGGAACAACAGAAGAGAATGTGTGGCAAGAACATGTGCAGAGGGTTTCTAGTTGTTATATTTTTCTTTTTTTATGTGTAGATCTGTAAATTTCTGACATTGCAACTGTTTGTCTTTTCTTGGGGCTTATGATGTTTTTATAAACTATTTTCTCTCTTTGATCCATCACAAGTCCTTAAAAAAAAATGTACACAAGGAAATTTAGAGGATGAAGTTGGGAAAGGAGATGGTGCCACTTAACAGGTTGTAAGGCAGTTGAGCCGAAGGGTCTCATTTGTATGAAATTGTGATGAGTGCCTATCTCTGCTTAGGAAGTGTGCCAGGGAGTTGAATTAATAAAAGAGTGCTACAGCTTGTTCAGACAAAGGAAAGCATAAAAACATGCAAGAATCACTGTGGTGAGACTGAAAAATGAGAGCTTAGCTGAATGCTTAGATAGGGGAACTTTTTCAAGGTTTGGCTAGGTAACACTAATTACATGACCTTTTTTCAGATTAAAATGTGAAATAATTTATTAGTTTAATAGATGAATACAGTAAATAAGGTTTACTACAGATTGATGGTTGAGTAGATTTAGTAAACATTATTTTCAGTTTTTTAAATTGCTTCATATGCATCTCAAGAGACCCAATTTAATTCAGGCAAGTAGCAAACAATGTTTGTCTACCAATCCTTTATGGCTGAAGAAGGTCAAAATCTAATTGAGTTCCAGTGTACAGGGCTCTGTCTCAGAGGCTATTTTCTCTCTTCTTGACTTGCTACATTCCTGAAGTATGGAAGTTTCAAGAAAAGTATTTTGAAGATGTATTTATTTAATTAATTATTTAGAATACATTCCTAAACAAGGAGTCTGAACAGAAAAGGTCATTTATGATTATACATTAATGATGAAAGAATCCTTGAATTCTTAAGTAACACAGAAATTTCTCTACTAACACATCTGGATTTTGAATCAAAAACAGCTGACAATTTTAAACAATAGATTCTCTTGTGAGAGATTTGTTAGGAAAGCTTCATGCTATTTTAGCTGGAAATTTCTCTATGAAAATGTGCCCTTCACCCTGAATTATAAGATAGATTTAAGCTCAAAATTAGAAAATCAACTGAGTATTTTAAATGCTCAGCACTGAGATTGAGGAGATGATTTTCATACTTTTAGGGACTATTTCACTGTGGATGACAGTAGAAGGGGTTCTGCCAAACATAAAGCACATTGTTTCATCCCTAATTTAATTTTCATTCAATTATAAAATGAGATGGGCAAAAATAAACTGTAGGTCTGAAACTTAAATCAAAGTACCACAAATTCAGTGGAGGTGAAGGGGTGGTAGGAGTAATTGTCATGGTGGTGAAATTCATGAATTATCATTTTGAATCCAGCTACATATTATGTTTTTATATAGACTCTTGTTCTGAAATAACTTGCTTCCTTGGTTTGGTTCAGTCATGACAAAGATGACAAATTTCCCTCAGGGTAGTGGAAGAATTGTGATGTGATTTCCAACAGAGAAATTAGGCACCTTTTGAGCATGTTTGTCATTGTGAAATTTGAATCACCGGGGTCTGAAATCTCATAAATTAGGGAGCTGAATCTGACTCCTGCTGTAACTGCTCCACTCCTGTATCAGTTTAGACCCAGTTTAGGTAAGAATATTGCTTTCCTGGTCTTTTTCTGGTAAGTAGTAAAGCTGACACTTTCTTTGATTCAGTTTAATGTGACTTAATCTTTTTATGTCAGCACTTTCAGTTTTTCTTTCTAAAGAATAAGGAGATCAAAGCTAGCAGTACAAAGATCTTGCTTTCAGAGATTGAGAGCTGACTAGGTCGGACAGCTTTCCTGAGACCCACAACAACTAAAAAGAAAATGCTTCCTGAGCTGCATGTTAGGTACTTGCCTTACAAATAAAGCTGATGCTGCAAATGCAATGAAGATAAGCAGCAGAAATCACAGCTATCTTATTCTTGCACAAAAAGCAGCAGTCTGCTGCTATCAACAGGCAAGGCACTGCTGAATGTTTTAACAGATGAATTCTCCGTTCTGAGCAATGATATGGATCACTGAAACAAATCAAACCATCTTTCTTTTTTATTATTTTTTTTATCACAATGAATATTGTTCTAGCAGTGCCCTCACGCCTGTTAATACCTGGAAATACGTGTTGGGGTAAATCTGGCTCCTTTCACAATGGCTCCGTAAAAGCCATAATCAGAGACATCTGCACTGTAAAAGTGCTTGTATGTCTTTAGCTTAAGCAGATCGGATCACTGAGGTTCATATCTGCTTTCCCACACAATACAAATGGAGTGGCTATTAATACATGGCTCCATAGCTGGTGTGTCACCATAATAATTTTGGCTTTTTTGACAATGGGATTTGGTGGCATCTAATGGAAAACACCTTTCTCAAAGTGGGAAGAGAATCTTTGCACAGAGATTGCAGGACTGATTGACAGGGCTTTAAACTAGATATGAAAGGGGAGGGGGATATATCCAGACTAGCTAGACATGGCCATGGGTGTCACATACCAGTGCTTGTGGGACAGCGTGATGACATTTTTGAGAACCAGAAGGTCTTCTACCCCTCAAGGGTGAAAACTATACACTCAAACCCCTTTCTGAAATGTTTATACACCAATGCACGCAGCATGGGGAAAAAGCAGGAGGAATTGGAGATCTATGTTCAGTCCCAGGGCCATGATCTCATTGCAATAACTGAGACATGGTGAGATGGCTCACATGACTGGAATGTTGTCATGGATGGTTATGTACTTTTTAGGAATGATAGACCAGCAAGGCATCCAGAGGGTAGTGGTCAATGGCTCAAAGTCCAGATGGAGAGCAGTGACAAGTGGTGTCCCTCAGGGGTCCGTACTGGGACCTGTGTTGTTTAACATTTTTATTAATGACATAGACAATGGGATCAAGTGCACCATCAGCAAGTTCACGGATGACACCAAGCTGAGTGATGCTGTTGCTACACCAGAGGGATGGGATGTCATCCAGAAGGACCTAGACAAGCTGGAGAGGTGGGCCCAGGTGAACCTCATAAGGTTCAACAAGGCCAACTGCAAGGTCCTGCACCTGGGACAGAAAAATCCCCACTATCAATACAAGCTTGGGGAAGAGTCAATAGAGTTCAGCCCTGCAGAAGAGGACATGGGGGTGGCTGATAGACAAGAAGCTGGACATGAGCAGCCAGTGTGTGCTTGCAGCCCAGAAGGCCAACTGCATCCTTGGCTGTATCAAAGGAAGTGTAGCCAGCAGATCGAGAGAGGTGATTCTGCCACTCTGCTCTGGTGAGACCTCACCTGGAATACTGCCTCCAGCTCTGGAGCCCTCGGCACAGAAAAGACATGGACCTGATGGAGCGGGTCCAGAGGAGGGCCACAAGGATGATCGGGGGCTGGAACACCTCTCCTAGGAGGACAGGCTGAGGGAGCTGGGATTGTTCAGCCTGGAGAAGGCTCTGGGGAGACCTAACAGCCACCTTCCAGTACCAGAAGGGCGCTTACAAAAAGACTGGAGAGGGCCTGTTTACAAAGGCCTGGAGTGAAACAACGAGGGGCAGTGGTTTTAAATTAGAAAGGAGTGGATTTAGATTAGAAACAAGGAGGAAGTTCTTTACCACAAGAGTGGTGGAGTACTGGAACGGGTTGCCCAGGAAGGTGGTTGAGGCCTCATCCCTGGAGACATTCAAGGTGGGGCTTGACAGAGCTCTGAGCAACCTGCTGTAGTTGAAGATGTCTCTGCTCTCAGCAGGGAGGTTGGACTAGATGACCTCTAGAGGTCCCTTCCAACCCAGACATTTCTATGATTCTAAGGTGAGGCTGTGGAGTCGCTCTTTATGTGTGTGAGCAACTGGAATACATTGAACTCTTCCCAGGGTGGGGTGAAGAACATGTTGAAAGCTTATGGGTGAGAATTAAGAGGCACACAAATATAGGTGAAACCAGTGTGGGTGTCAACTACAGACCACCAAACCAAGAAGAAGATGTTGATGAGACCTTCTACAGGCAGCTGGAAGTAGCCGCGAGATTACATGCCCTGCTGATCAGGGGTGACTTCAATCACTCTGATATTTGTTGGAAAGGCTACATAGTGAGGCATACTCAGTCCAGAAAGCTCTTGCAATGCATCGATAACTTCCTAATGCAGGTGTTAGAAGTGCCAATGAGGAAGGGAGTGCTGCTGCATCTTGTATTAACAAACAAAGAAGGTCTGGCTGGGGATGTGAAGGTTGGAGGCAGCCTTGGCAGTAGTGATCATGACATGGTAGAATTTAGTATCATACAAGGAAGAAGCAGGGCAATACGTAAGATTGCAACCCTGGACTTCAGGAGGCCTAACTTTGTCCAGTTCAAAGACCTATTTGGAGGAATCCCTTGGGCTAAGACTCTAAAAAGTAAGGGGGCCCAAGAGAGCTTTCTCCAAGCTCAAGACAGGTGCATTCCTTTGAGTAAAAAATCAAGTAGAGGACACAGGAGACCAGCATGGATGTGCAAGGAACTTCTGAAAAGACTGAAGTGGAGCAATGAAGTTCATAGAATGTGGAAAAAGGGACTGGTCTCTTGGGAGAATTATAGGAACGCTGTCAGGGTTTGTAGGGATGCAAAAAGGAAGGCCAAGACTCTCTTGGAATTAACTCTGGCAAAGGAAGTAAAGGAGAACAAGAAGGGCTTCTTCTAATACATCAATGGTAAAAGGAAGACTAGGGAAAATGTGGGCCCACTGCTGAATGATGCGGGAGACCTGGTGACAGAGGGTTCAGAGAAGGCAGAAATGCTTTCTTTGCTTCAGTCTTCACTGCTAAGACCAGCCCTTGAGAATCCCTGACCCTGGGAGTAAAAGTGAAAGCCTGGAAGAAGGAAATCTCTCTACTGGTCAATGAAGATTGGGTTAGAAATCACTTGTGTAAACTGAACACCCACAAGTCCATGGGCCCTGATGGGCTGCACTCACAGGTGCTGAGGGATCTGGCTGATGTTGCTCTACCGCTCTCCATCATTTTTGAAAGAACATGTAGAATAGGTGAGGTGCCTGAGGACTGGCGGAAAAGCCAATGTCACTCCAGTCTTCAAACAAAGCAAGAAAGAAGGCCCTGGTAATTACAGACCAGTCAGCCTCACCTCCACCCCTGGAAAGGTAATGGAGCATCTCATTCTGGAGATCATATCTCAGCACATGGAAGAGAAAAAGGTTATCAACAGTAGCCAACATGGATTCACTAAAGGGAAGTCATGTCTGATGGCCTTCTATGATGGTGTGACTGAATGAGTAGATTCAGGGAGAGCAGTGGATGTTGTCTACTTTGACTTCAGCAAGTCTTTTGACACTGTCTCCCATAACGTCCTTGTGGGTAAGCTCAGAAACTGTGGGTCGGAAGAGTGCGTGTTGAGATGGGTTGAGAACTGGCTGAAAAATAGAGCTTAGAGGGTTGTGATCAGTGGTGGCAACCTGTAAGTAGTGGTGTTCCCCAGGGGTCAGTTCTGGGTCCAGTCTTACTCAACATTTTCAATCAATAACCTGGTTTAAGGGATGGAGTCTACTCTCAGCAAGTTTGCTGATGATACTAAACTGGAGGAGTGGCTGATACACCAGAAGGCTGTGCTGCCATCCAGTGAGATCTGGACAGACCAGAGAGCTGGGCAAAGGCAAACCATGAAATTCAACAAGGATAAGAGTAGAGTCCTGCACATGGGGAGGAACAACACCATGTACCTGTACAGGTTAGGAGTAGACCCACTGGGAAGCAGCTTCATGGACAGGGACCTTGGTGTCCTGGTGGACAATAAGTTCTCCATGGAACAGCAATGTGCCCTTGTGGCCAGGAAGGCCAATGGTATCCTGGGGTGCATAAAAAAAAGAGTGTGTCCAGCAGGTCAAGGGAGATTCTTCTCCCCCTCTACTCTGCACTAGTGAGACCACATCTGGAGTATTGTGTTCAGTTCTGGTCTCCTCAGTTCAAGAGGGACAAGGAAATACAAGAGAGAGTCCAATGGAGAGCTAAGAGGGTGATTAAGGGACTGGAACATCTGCCTTGCAAGGAAAGGCTGAGAGCCCTGGGACTCTTTAGCCTGGAAAAGAGAAGACTGAGAGGGGATCTTATTAATGTTTACAGATATCTGAAGGCTGGATGTCAAGTAGAAGGGGCCAATCTCTTTTCAGTGGTGCCCTGTGGTAGGATGAGAGGTAATGGTAGCAAGGTGAAATACAGGAAGTTCCATCTCAACATGAGGAGAAACTTCTTCACTGTGAGAATGACAGAGCACTGCAAGAGGCTGCCCAGAGAGGTTGTGGAGTCTCCTTCTTTAGAGACTTTCAAGACCCACCTGTATCTCTTCCTGTGTGGCCTGCCCTAAATGTTCCTGTGGTGGCGGGGGGTTGGACTCGATCTCCAGAGGTCCTTTCCAACCTGAAAGCAGGGGTGAGGGGTCTGGGAAGCATGCCTTATGAGGAGAGGCTGAGGGAACTGGGTTGTTTAGTCTAGAGAAGAGGAGAATGAGAGGAAACCTTATTGCTCTCTACAACTACCTAAAAGGAGGTTGTAGGGAGGCTGGTGCTGATTTCTTCTCCCAATTTACTAATGATAAAATGAGAGGATATGGCCTCAAGTTGCATCAGGGGAGGTTTAGATTGGATATTAGGAAGAAATTCTTCACTGAGAGAGTGGTTAGGCACGGGAACAGGCTGCCCAGAGAAGTAGTGGAGTCATCATCCCTGGAGGTGTTTAAAGAACGAGTAGACGTAGTACTTGAGGTTATGGTCTAATGGATAGATAGATGTTAGGATGAAGGTTGGACCTGATGATCCTAGAGGTCCTTTCCAACCCTAATGATTCTATGATTCTAAAACCCCCTACTATTCAATGATTCTATGAAACATAAGCTATATAAGCAAAGGACTAAATCAATAGGTGAGATTTCCATGTTCAAGTAATGTATTCCATGTATAGTACAGCATACATAAGTAATTTTACTGCTTGTTAGGCTGCTGTTGTATATCAATTTAAGGAAGTGCCTTGGGTTGCAACTAAATATGTGGTACCCATCAGGAAAAGAATAGAATCCTCTAATGTGCTGTGGTATAAGGATTCCTTTCACCCTCATATTGAGGCAATAATGTTATTTATAATTAAGTGTAATGTTTATAACTGAAGAATTACCAGAAACACTTTTTCTTCTAGCTCATGTAAAATAGAGAAATCACAAACTTTATTCCATATATCATTTTGACACCACTTAATTCCTGATCTACATACCTTACTATTTGCAATAACCAGACTCTCTGAAAAACTCAACTCTCCCCTCAGATTCAGATCTTTTGGAATTTGATTCAAATTCTACAAAACTTGAAGTTTGTGTTTTGTTTTGTTTTTCTTTAATTTTATTCAGAGCTGGTTCTTAAGACTTTAATAATTATATCTGAGAACTTGAGTGGAGTGTGTGACATTTAATCTGAATCAAATGGAGTGTGCATGTAATGATCTAGCTGACGAGTTTTAGTCATCTAGTACTTTGCAGCTAATGATAATTGTCTAATAAGAAGAACCTGAAATTGTTTTCTTAGATGTCTGTTATTATGAATAATTCTGTTAGTAATACATGAATCCAAGATAGGTTGAATCTAGATAAGAGAATATCCTCAGTATCTTACCTTTCATAGGTAAGAACCAAGGTCATGTACAACATTTTGAAGTGTCATTTTGGTTTGGGTTTTTTTCCCTTCCGAAGTTAGCTGATTAGAAGTGGCACTTGTCAGTGGCCAGCTAGTCACACTGAAATGTATTGATGACCCAGAGATGAGATTTTTTTTTTAAATGTTGGTCATTGAGACAACATTAGTTATCTCTTTTTTTACTAACTGTATGTTTTTGATAAACAGATAATAGAAGTTAACGGACAGACATATATATTCAAGTCTTTGCAAGCTGTGCAATTAGAAATAGATTTTCTAGATGTTCAGCAACTGGGTAACATAGAAAAATTTCAATAGTTCTACATAAAAAAAAGTTTTAATGTAAATTTTAAAAATAGTATTCACAGAACTGTGTTACAAAGTTGTGAGTTATTGTTTTTATATACTCTATAGACTTCTACCTAAAATCTAAATGTGAATAAATATGTCCATGACCATATATTTCTAACTGTTAAAATGATAGATTTAGTTTTAAGCCATTTCAATTATTTGTGTTAATGGTAAGAAAACCAGAACTATTTCCATCTTTAAATTTCCAAAACCTGTGTTGTCACAGTTAAATTTCTTTTGTAATGTGATATTGTTCATGAATCTGAAGCTGGGTTTGTCCCAATGCCTGGCTAAATAATGATCAAACTCACACAAGAACTTTGTTATTATTGAAGGATGGGAGGAACAGAGGAGTGATGTCCTGTGGGTATGTAATCTTAAACCTTATATATATATATATTATGAGGAATGCAAAACAACTTTTATCAAGTGCATACTAATTTTAGTTAGCAATATATATTATTGCAAGACTTTCTATCACCTAGATGAAAAGTGCTATGAAAGTTGTTTTGACTTTTGATGCATCTGGGTTTTTTTCCTTTGACTAGTTCAAAGAAACTTGAACTCTTTTTCCCTTTATAAACTCTTCATTGGAAAGAAAGATATTTACAGAAGAGTTTCAAGTATCACAGTTAAACAAATAAAAATATTCAAAAGCTAGTTTCTGATACAATGCAACCGTATATTAACAATGCCTTACAGATTTATATTTTTTATTATTATTCCTTCATATCTACTCTTTTGTTGTGTTAGTTGTATCAGATGGAGAAGGTGATTGGAGACATTTTATACAACAATGTATTCTTATTTCAAGCAAATTGTGGTAGATACAATTGGACAATGAAAACTGTAATCCAATGTCCTGAAGGCATAACAGTTCGTGATTTAAAAAAGTTTCAGTATAGTTAAAACAGTTTTAAGAAACAAGAAGGTAAGCACAGAATGACTAAAACACTTCTCTGAGGTTTCAAAGGCGTATGGTGGCAAAATTAGGAAAATAATATTTTTTTTTTTTTTCTCAGTATTGGTAAAACACAGATGGAGTCTTGTTACTGACTTTAGAGACAGCCAGTTCGCCTGAGTATCTGGATTTTTTCAGTCCATTGGTCACATAAGACAGGTTTCACTGTATTTAGGACTAAACAGAGAAAGACTGCAGCTCAGTGGATTTGGAAATGAAACATTCTTATCCATTGGTCAGTTTTTCAAACCTAACCAATGTATGCAGCCAGACAAAAAGAGAGACAGTAGGAAAGGAAAAAGGAGTGAAGCAAAGGAAAGAGGGAATAGAGTGAAAGAAAAAGGTTGCTGGACATGCTTCTTGTGATGCAGCTCATGATACACCTGGTCTTCTAGGCTGTAAGCTCATATTGCCAGCTCATGTTCAGCTTCTCATCCACCAGTACCCCGAAGTCATTTTCCACAGGGCTGCTCTTGATCCCATCATCTCCCAGCCTGTATTGATACCAAGGATTGCCCCTACCCAGGTGCAGGACCTTGCAGTTGGCCTTGTTGAACCTTATGAGGTTCACCTAGGCCCACCTCTCCAGCCTGTCCTCCCATGCCCCAGGCATGTCAGTTGTGCCACTCATCTTGGCGTCATCTGCAAACTTCAAGTCCGTATCTATCCATATGTCTCCAATTAAGAGAGAAGGGTATTGTAGAGTACTGAGTCAAAAGCCTTACAGAAGTCTAGATAGACAACATGGCTTCACCAAGGCCGAGTCCTGGCTGACCAATCTAGTGGTCTTCTATGATGGAGTGAGTACATCAATGGACAACAAAAGATCTATGGATGTCTTCTACCTCCGATCACCTCCATGTCCTCCATGTGCCTTAGCAGAGCTTCTAGAAGGATCAGTTCCATGACCTTCCCAGGCATAGGGGTGAGGCTGACAGGTCAGTAGTTCCCAGGGTTCTCCTTTCTACCCTTTTTAAAAATGGGTGCAATGTTTCCCTTTTCCCAGTCATTCACAGGGCTTTTTGACTGCCAGGACTTTTCAAACACTGTGGGGAGTGGCTTGACAACTACATCAGATCTACTACTGCAGATCTCGGCTAACGGAGCTTCCTTTTTTGCTTTTTGTCTCTGGAAGGTTTCCCTCAGGGAGGGAAATGATGGGGGTGTGGGGGGACACCAAATGAAGCAGCGGCCCTCAAAGGAGCCACGGGTGACATTTGGGTGTTTCCAGAGCAACGGACACCACACACAAGCAGCCCTGGGGAGCACAGCAACCAGGGTGAGCAACCAGGGCAATGGCACGGCAGCCTGCGTGCAGGCTGGGTCAGCTGGAAGTCATTGCCCTACCAGAATAAAACTCAGCTATGGTTTCCACTCAGGCCAAAACCATGGCCAAAAAGAATGTGTTGACCCAGACAGAGCTGCTCCAGAGGCACACAGTTGTTCAGGTCCCAGGCTGCATGGAATGTCTGAGCCTGTTACTCTTATAAGAGGTCAGCAGAGACACCCCTGTGTGCGGGGTGACCAGGTGAGGGATCTGCTCAGCCTGGGGGCAGAGCTGACAGAGGAGCTGGGAAGGTTAAGGAACATCAGGGAAGGTGAGAGGGAGAGAGATTGGTGGGGCCACAGCCCAAGGCAAAGGCAGCAGCTGGAGGCTCCTCCAGAAGCAAAGGATCTCCTCCTCTCTTGCCACTGGGCAGAAGGAGGGGACCCAAGAGATGGGGGCAACAGGTGCCTGCTCGGGACAGCAGGTGAATCCTCTCCCAGCCTTTCCCACCTTTACACAATAGATATAGGTCTCTGGAACCAGAGGACCAGGCAAATGAGGATGTTGATAAAGGTCCATCCAGAGAGTTGCTGAGGCAGGCAACCCCATGCATTAGGACCACTCCTAAAGAAAATAAAAGGAGGGTCATTTTCATAGGGAATTCCCTTCTGAGGGGAAGAGAATACCCAATATACCTGCTGAACCCATCCCACAGGAAAGTGCTGCCTTCTTAGGGCCTGAGTCAGAGATACAACCAGGAAGCTCCCAGGTCTGGTACTGATTACTATCTGCTACTGGTCATGCAGGTGGGCAGTGATGACATTGCCAAGAGAAGTCCTAAAGAAATAAAAAGGGACTTCAGGGCACTTGGATGAATAGTGGAGGGATCAGGAGCGCAGGTGGTGTTTTCCTCAATTCCTTCAGTGGCAAGGAATGCTGAAAGGCAGAGGAGGTCACTACCTGATCAACATATGGCTTAGAGGCTGGTGCCATCAGGTGAATTTTGTTTTCTTTGATCATGGGGATGTTTACATGGCACCAGGCCTGCTGGCAACAGAGTGGAACTGTCCACAGGGTGGAAAAGGATTCTTGGCCAGGACCTGATAGGGCTCATCAGTGGGTGTTGAAATATGTTTGAAGGGTGAAGGGGATAAAACCAGGCCCACTAGAGATGAGCCTGGGTGTGGCATGGCAATGTTAGGGGTGAAACCAATATTCCAGCTCAAGTGCATTTACATCAATGCACACAGCATGGTCAACAAGCAGGAGGAGCCAGAAACCATTGTGTGGCAGGACAGCAATGATATAGTCACCATCAGAGAAACATGGTGGGATGATTCTGATGTCTGGAATGCTGCAATGGGTGTCAATAAGCTCTTCAGAAAGGGTAAACAGGGAAGGAAAGGCAGTGGGGTGGCTCTGTATGTTAGGGAAAGTTTTGACTGTATAGAGCTTGATGATAGTAATGATAAGGTCAAGTGTTTATGGGTAAGGATGAGGGGGAATGTGAATAAGGTGGATAACCTGTTGGGTGTCTGTTATAGACCACCCATCCAGGATGAGGAGGCAGATGAAGCATTCTACAAGTGTCTGGCAGAGGTCTCACAATCGTTAATCCTTATTCTGGTGGGGGACTTCAACCTACCAGATGTCCGCTGGAAATACAACACAGCAGAAAGGAGACAGGCTAGGAGGTTCCTGGAGTGTGTAGAAGAGAATTTCCTGACACAGTTGGTAAGTAAACCTACCGGGGAGGTGCCTCGCTAGATCTGCTGTTCACAAACAGGGAAGGACTGGTGGGAGATGTGGTGGTTGGAGGCCATCTTGGGCTTAGCAACCACAAAATTATTAAGTTCTTGATCCTTAGTGAAGTAAGCAGGGGGGTCAACAAAACCTCCACCAGGGACTTCCAGAGGGCAGGCTTCAGTCTGTTCAGGACATTGGTTGAGACAGTGCCTTGGGATACAGTCCTGAAAGACAAAGGGGTCCAGGAAGGCTGGACAACATTCAAGAAAGAAATCTTAAAAGAACAGGAGCAGCTGTCTCCATGTGCCGTAAGACAAAATGGCAGGAAAGATGACTGGCCTGGGTGAATAGGGAGCTTTTGCTGGGATTCAGGAAAAAAAGGAGAGTTTACTTCCTTTGGAAGAAGGAGCAGGCACCTCAGGATGAGGACAGGGATCTCATTAGGTCATGCAGAGAAAAAATCAGAAAGGCAAAAGCCCATCTGGAGCTCAATCTAGTCACTGTCATAAGGGACAAAATGTTTTTACAAATACATTAACAATAGAAAGAGAGCCAGGGAGGATCCCCATCCTTTACTGGATGCCAGGGGGAACATTACAACCAAGGATGATGGAAAGGCTGAGATACTTAATGTTACCTTTGTGTCCATCTGTATTAGCCATACCAGCTACCTCCAGGGTATTCAGCCTGCTGAGTGGGGAGATAATGACGGAGAGCAGAACAACCCTTCTATAATCCAGGAGGAAGTAGTTAATGACCTGCTATGGCACCTGGACATAGGTGGGCCAGGTCCATGGGGCCAGATGGGATTCACTTGAGAGTACTGAGGGAACTGGTAGAGGAGCTCCCCAAGCCTCTCTCCATCATTTATCAACAGTCTTGGCTAACAGGGGAAGTCCCAGATGACTAGAGTCTTGCCAATGTGATGCTCATCTACAAGAAGGGCTGGAAAGAGGACTACAGGCCTGTCAGTCTGACCTTGGTACCCAGAAGAATTATGGAGAGTTCATCTTGAGTGATCTTACATGGCAAGTGCAGGACAACCAGGGGATCAGGCCCTGCCAGCATGGGCTCATGAAAGGCAGGTCCTGCTTGAACAACATGATCTCCTTCTATGACCAGGTGACCTGCCCAGTGGACAAGGCTATGGACATTGTTTACTTGGACTTTAGTAAAGCCTTTGACACTGCCTCCCACAGCATTCTGCTGGAGAAGCTGGTGGCTCATGGTATAGACAGCGGTACTCTACACTGTGTTAAAAACTGTCTGGCTGGACAGGCCCAGAGAGTTGTAGTAAATGGAGTTAAATCCAGTTGGTGGCCAGTCACCAGCCGGTCACAGCTCAGTTTTGGGGCCGGTCTTGTTCAGTATCTTTATCATTGATCCAGATGAGGGGATTGAGTGCTTCCTTGGCAGGTTTGCAGACAACAACATACTGAGTGGGAGCGCTGATCTGCTCAGGGGTAGGACGGTTCTCAGAGGGATCTGGACAGATTGAATTGATGAATTTTATGATGTTTAAGAAGGCCAAGTGCTGGGTCCTTCACTTCAGTCACAACAACCCCAGGCAACTCTACAGGCCTGGGGAAGAGTGGCTGGAAAGCTGCCCAGTGGAAAAAGACCTGGGGTTGCTGGTTGACACCTGGCTGAACATGAGCCAGCAGTGTGGCCAAGGAGGCCAATGGCATACTGGCCTGCATCAGGTTTAGGGTGGCCAGCAGGAGAAGGGAATGTGATTGTGCCTCGTAATTGGCACTGGCGAGGCCATACCTTGAATACTGTGTCTAGTTCTGGGCCCCTCACCACAAGAAAGACATTGAGTTGCTCGAGTAAGTTTAGAGAATGGAAGCCAAGCTGGTGAAAGGTCTGGAGAACAAGTTCTGTGAGGTTCAGCTGAGGGAACTGGGGCTACTTAGTCTGAAGAAAAGGAGGCTGAGGGGAGACCTTATTGCTCTCTACAGATACCTGAAAGGAGGTTGTGGTGAGGTGGGTGCCAGCCTCTTCTCTCAAGTAAATAATGACAGGACAAGAGGAAATGGCCTGAAGTTGCACCAGGGGAGGTTTAGGTGAAACATTAGGAAGAATTTCTTTACTGAAAGATTAGTCAGGTGCTGGAAGGGGCTGTGCATGGAGATGGTGGAGTCACCATCCCTGGAAGTATTCAGAAAATGTGTAGATGAGGCACTTCAGGACATGCTCTAGTGGGATCATGAGGTGGGTTTTTTTGTGGGTTTTTTTTGTTTGTTTGTTCGTTTTTCATTTTGGTTTTTTGTTTGTAAGGGTTTTTTTTATGTTGTTAATGGTTGGACACAGTAATCTTAGAGGTCTTTTCCAACTGTAACAATTCTGTGATGCTGTTATCAGCCAATTCCCTCAGGTCTTTGGGATGTATCTCATAAGGTCCCATAGATTTCTGTATGTGCAGGTTCCTCAGGTGGTCACAAACCTGATCTTCTTTTACAGTGGAGGGACTTTGCCCACCTGGTGCCCATCTTGCAGTCCATTGATTGACTTGGGAGGTGTGAGGAGAAGGTTACCCTTCCCAGGATCCCTGTCCCTGCCTCCACTCCCTGTGCAGTTCCTTCTTGCCCTTTAGTTTGATCAGCAGGTCTTGACTCAGCCATGCTGGTCTCTTGCCTTCCTCACACAATTTCTTACACCTGGAGATCAAGAGCTCTTGTGCTCTATGGAAAGTATCCTTAAAAAGATCTGCCAGCTGTGTTCTGCTCCCTTGCCCCGAGGGCTGTTTCCCAGAGGGTTTTGCTGACTAACTCCTTGAAAAGTGGAAGTTTGCTTTCTTAAAATTTAGAGTTCTGACATAATTCCTCACCTGACTTACATCTCTCAGTACTGAAAACTCCACCAGTGCATGATCACTGCAGTCCAGGCTGCCTCTAATCTTGACGTCACTGACTAGCTCACTTGCATTGGTTTTCTGAAACAGAATTTATATTGTTGCAAGATTGAAATGGAGGAACCTTGGAGGTAGCCTGGCAGTGGTTTTGTCTGTCTTGGAGCCAGATAAATGAAAGATAGGTCATGTAAAATATTTTTCCACCTGGACACATTCCTGTGTGACCTAATCTGGGTGATCCTGCTCTGGAAGGGCAGTTGGAGAAGATGATCTTTCGAGGTCCTTTCCAACCCCTAACATTCTGTAATTCTGTGAAGATGTCAAAGAACATCTTTAATGCCAGTGGAAAAGAAACCTGACATAATATAATGCTCTTTTCCTTGTTAATGTCTATGAACACTGCTGGGTCAAGTTTATTTCCCATTTGGAGGGTTGCTCACTATGTATGAACTTGCCTGCTATTACGTTGATCATTTATAATCCCACTCATTTCTAAGGTCTTTGTTTTTTAACATCATGTTGCCCAGCAGAAAGTATGGGAAATACTTTCTGAAATACTGACTCATCAGTATGGCAGAATTTTGCATTCCTGGGAAGTGTGAAGCAACATAGAATCAGGAAGAGGCCTTCTGTGGGAATTAGACTACTTCAGTGTGGCGGCTTGACCCTGGCTGGATGCCAGGTAACCACCAAAGCTGCTCTATCACTTCCCTCTTCAGCTGAACACTGGAGAGAAAATATAATTAAAAGCTTGTAGATCAAGGTAAGGACAGGGAGAGATCATTCACCAGTTACTATTATGAGCGAAACAGACTCAACTTGGAGAAATTAATTTAATGTACCAATCAAATCAGAGCAAGAAAATAAGAAATGATGAGTGGCTTGGTAGCAGCCCTGCAGAGGACTTGGGTGTGTTGGTTGAGGAGAAGATCAATGTAACCCAGCAACATGTACTTGAGGCCCAGAAAGCCAATCACACCCTGGGCCACATCAAAAGAAGCACGGCCAGCAGGTTGTGGGTGGTGATCCTTGTCTTCTACTTGGCTCTTGTGAGATCCTGCCTGGAGTATGGTGTTTAGATTTGGGACCACCGGTGTACAAAAGTCATGGACCTGCTTGAGCATGGTCCCAGAGGAGGGCCATGAAGACGATCATCTTTGCCTGTCCTATGAGGACAGTCTGAGAGAGCTGGGGTTGTTCAACCCGGAGAAGAGAAAGCTCCAGGGAGACCTTATAGCAGCTTTCCAGTACTTGGGAGGGGCGGGCTACAAGAAAGCTGGAGATGGAATTTTTACAAAGACCTATAGTGATGGATTTAAACTGAAAGACGGTAGATTTAGATTATATATAAGGAAGAAGTTCACTGTGAGGATGGTGAGACACTGGAACAGTTTTCCCAGGGAAGTTGTGGATGCCCCTTCCCTTGAAGTGTTCAAGGCCAGCTTGGACAGGTCTTTGAGCAACCTGGTCTAGTGAAAGATGCCCCCCTGCAGGGGGATTGGACTAGGCGAACTTTAAAAGTCCCTTCCAACCCAAATCATTTATGATTCTATGATTTTCCTGTTCACATAAAATAATGTAATTTTTTACTTGCTTCCCTCACAGCCTGTTCTCTGAATCCTGCTCATGTGATCATTAATTGAATTTATGCCCATGTATATGCTCTGTTCATAATCAGGTTAAATTTAATATGTACAAAATTTTACATGTTACACAGCATGTTTTCTCAATTTAAAATTAATTTCCTAATGAAATCTTGGCTGCAGATAAGAAGGTATTCCTAACAATTTCTCCTAACACTAACAAGCTCTCAATTATTCATTTGCAATTACAATTCACTGAATTAGCTACATGGAAACAATAAAACATGGCTTCTCTCAGGCAGATTCTCAACAAGGGTGTTGGAAAAGAAAGGTTAGAGAGGGCGAAGAATGAGCGTACCATGGCTTTGAACTTATTTAGTTGATTGATATCCAAGCTTGATTCAGCTTGGATATTTCCCATCCTCTGTGTACTTTCTCCTTTCTTTGGCTTCTGTGTGTCACATCTTCAGGTGAGAACAGCAGGAGTACCAAGCATCTGCTACTTGTTTGAACTCAGCATTGGAGCCTGACAGCAGATATCTAATGTTACTCTGTGCCTGAACAGCACATGTCTCTAGAAAGTGCTCTCTTTAACCACTTCAGGACACAAACTATAGGAAGAATTGGAAAGCTTCTTGCTATGAGCCCTGCTCCCTTATAAATACTTGCAACTACACGTATATATGTAGCAGAGAAGCTGCCACAAGATATTCAGGAAAGTTGAGATTTTGTTTGCAGCAAGGTTGCATTTGCAATGACTTTGCTCAAGAGCATTCTTCTTTTAATAGGCTTTTATAAAGCAGTGTTTTCAGTCTTTAGCTCTTACCGCACTGCTGTCAAGCTGCAGCTCACTTCATGTTTTGTTTTAGTACTATGTCTTACACAGGTCCTTAATTACACTACAGCTGAAATAGCCTCAGCATCTGAAGGAACTGTTTCCCTTGATAGCCACTTTGCCTTTTGCTGACTATACTGGTTGCCAGACCTTGGGTATGGAAAGCTTCCCCTAAATTGTCTTTGTAGAGAATACTGAAGAGGTGGAATTTTTTATGTGGATCATTACTCTATTTTACCTCTGCTAAATCACTGGAGCATTTTCTCTAAATAAATTTCCTACTCTTAGAGAGCTCAAAGATATTGGCAATATCTTTGAGTTCTCTTAGTTGCTTGCTCTTAGTTACTGTCTTCCATGAGAGGGTGCATCAGTAGGCATCAGGTGGAAACCACCTTGCTTGGGAAGACCTGAAAGAAAACACTGATGCTTCTGCACTATTTTGAATAAATATGTGTGGAGGTCCATTTGTTAGAGAGTATTTCCTAGTAGCTGTGTTCATGAGAGCAGCAACTATTTACAAACATTAGATAACATTCAAAGAAAGCAAATTTTAAGTATTTGAGCCAACATTCAAGATTCAAGGATGAGAGTCAGAATTAGTTTTGTTCTATCACTCTCATGTGCCTGTGTGCCTGATCAGATCCAAGAGCTAAGGTTTGAATATGCTTCTTCAGTAATTGCAGAAAGTTATGGAGGACTTTTGGCAACTAATTTTCATTGATAGTTCTACAAATTAGAGTTTTAGTGGATCTCATGGGCTGGGGAAAAATGTCAGTTTGACTACTAGCTTTTCTTCATGTGACTTTTGAAGTGGTGAAAAAATTCCATGTCTCACAGAAAGATCCCTATTGACACAAACAAAAACCTGAACAGAAAAAGTGCCTCAGAAATTATGGACAGGTTTTAGGGCTTTTGCAGTTGGTCTGAACAGAGTTGGGAAGCCTATTATAGAATTAGTTTCTTCTCTTCAAGGTTTGAATTTTTCAAGGCCAGAATAGGTGGGGCCAAAATTACTTGTATGATTGGTGTCCTCAGGTCAGTCCTTTCCTTCTGAACTGAATGGGAAATGTAAAAAATCTACAAAATGCTGCAGGTGATGCCAGTTGTTGCAGTTTGTGTCTCTATTGCTAAGCAGCATATGAAATAATTATGACACTGATTTAGATGAGAGTGACATAAAAGCAAACAGTATACTTGTATATAGCCCCTTTGCTTTAATGAAGTCCAGAGGGAGTTCTAGCCATCCAAGTCTTAATTATATGATGAAGGCAAAGTCTGATGGCAAGAGACATCTCAAAAGGACAATACCTGCCTTGAAGAACCACTAGAGTAGGTGTAAAATAGAGAAATGTCTGAAAACAATGTCAGTATACCAGCGAGCATGAAGAAACCAAGGACCTGTTCGTTCATGCAGCTTCTTTCAGCAGAAAGCATTTATGTCAGCTATCAGCAGTGCAAAGACAGGACTGTGACTGTTCAGGATATAACAGTGCTTTTTCCCTATGATTTGGTTCAGGGAAAAGAACAGTCCTTACATGGACTTTCCATATATTGTAATGTTCTTTTTCAGGGTCTGCAGTTATTGAAATTTATGTACTCAAAAACATTGTCAGTTGTCTTTTCCAAAGAATAACAAATAATTGTTGGTAAGAAACCAGTAAAATTCAAGCCATTCTTCTGGTTTTGGGGTTTGTTTTTTTTTTTCCTTGTTATTCCTCTTTCTTTTCTTTTTTTTTTTTTTTTTGGGTGAGGACAGATATGTGCAGAGAAATTATTTACTAAATTGAAGTACATCTTTATTTTCCTCAGACATATTGTATTCCATTTTCTTGCCAAAACACAATAGAACAAAATATATGAGATATTATGCAGTAGGTAAAAGGAAATATATTTTAGTCAGCTATGAATAACAGATTAGAAGAATCTTTAATTCACTTTTATCTTGCTTTGATCTGAAACCAAACTATGAGCAGCCAAAAACATTAAAGACTGGGAGGAAATAAGGATGAGTCATTTTCTTGATTCACACTGAATTGATTCTAAAGAAGGGAATATGACCCTGTTTATTAAGACAACATTATGTAGACCCTTTAAAATGTTTTGAGTTAATTTCTCAAATGGTATATCTGTGTATCAAAAGGATCTGTCACTGTATCAGTGATTGAGCTTTAGGCATGAAGCTAAAACTTTTTTTGGTATTCTTTGTTACCTTAGTTTTTTCTTCTATGCAGAAATTGCCTTAAATCTGCCTTCCAAGACTTAGCCACATGTCATGGTGAAGGAAATGGAACTTAAATTGCAGTACACAAGTGAAAAATTTCACCTTCTTGATGTAACATTAAAGAATATGACACTTGATTAGATACAGGTACTTGAAATAATATTTATGTATTAAGATCAGAATTGTCTGTGACAAGCGCGTCACAGTAATTTGTAAATGTAGAAAAAAGAAGAAAAGGCTTTATTTGATATCTTTCTGTTCCAAGATGTTCCTCTACATAGCAAAAATAGCTTTTAAAAATGTCTTTGAAAGCTACAAGAAACGAGGGTGCTACTCTTCCCCACCTCTACTTTAGGTAATGGGAGGATTTTGTTGATGCAGCAGCAGAAGATTTGGTCTCTTTACATTTTCTTGCCATGGGGATATTTCCAGTTTGCTGCTGGCGGAAGTCAGACTGGAAAAACTACAAGCGCTATTTTTCTAGGCTCTGCCCATGTTTTGATCACAGAATAATGTTTTCCACAGTAGATTCTGCAGATGCTTATACTGTAAGT
Organism: Ceryle rudis; assembly: GCA_033439905.1. Taxonomy (NCBI): domain Eukaryota; kingdom Metazoa; phylum Chordata; class Aves; order Coraciiformes; family Cerylidae; genus Ceryle; species Ceryle rudis. Next base: position 20,753 of record JAAGNO010182156.1, read on the forward strand.
ACTTCTACTCATCAGGAAGCTAATTAACACAGTCTTGTCTTGCTAGCTTGACAGTTTAGATTGTAACTTGTTCCACTGAGGTTCCTGGGAGCAGCATTGGTTTTGGGTAGATTGGAGTTACAGGCAGCAAATGTGTCATTCTGTGTTCATGTTTTAGGTCTGAGATTTGCAACTTTTCTTTTTAAAAGTAAAGAGAAACCTTTAATGTAATAGCAGTGGTGTTTGGGGAATAATATGAATATCCTGGTTGTTACCCTGTGCAAGTGTAGCAGTACTGCTTCTCATACATAATCAAGTAGTTCAGGCATTCATTATTCAGGAATACCGCCATATATAGCAGGCTCAAAGTGTTAACAATGACAGCTAGTGGAGGCTTGCTTTTCCTTTAAGTTTAGAAGCTTGTGTTCTTGAAGCTGATAGACACTATTTTTATTTATTTGCACCATGATGCAGACAAGGAACTAACTACAACATGCAGACACATTTTGTCTTTCATTATAGGAAAGATTAATTGATGTTCATAACTTGGATCTATGATACCAACATCTGATTAAAGTATGTGTGTTTAAAAGCAACTGTAGTAATATAGAGCAACGCATATATTTGTACTTAATTTCTCAAGTACAAATACTGCTTTTCCTGCTAAAGGTAAGACATACTATTTTGAGTAATGTAAAGGGCCTTACAATTTGGACTACTTAGTGGCACATCAGGTGAAGGTTTAAATTTCAAATTATTTCCATAATAAAGTCAGTCTCAGTCCTTTCCTATCAAGTCACTTTGGTTGGACGTGATGGGAAAGGACATAATGAGTAAAATATTCTGGTTAAGACTAGGTAAAATTGTGTATGGTTTCTTGGAACACTAGAGGGAGCAAGAAGGTAAAGTTCTTGAAAGAGCAGCTGCTTCCTTGGAGGTTGAATCCTTACATTTGTCATACCAGGCAGGTAATTAAAGCAGGTGCTAATAAATCACTTAAAAATCGACAACAAACCAAAATCAAAGTGATTTCTTACATGTTTTTTGGTTTTTTTGGTTTTTTTTGGTACTGTTTGTTTGTGTTTACCAAAATACTACCAGCATTCTTTTCCCACCCTGCCTCCATTTTCTTTATTGTTTTGAGGGGATACTTCTTTTTTTCATGCCCTCTGAATGCTGAGTGTGTGTTCATCTAAGCTAAAGCTAATGGACTGACTGTGATGGAAACCAAACTCCTTTTTTCTTCTCATCAGAGACCCCTTTAGGCAAATGTTAACCTGCCAAGAGTGTGTGCATTCCAAGGAGGAGTTGTAAATGAACTAGTTGTTTCCCATGAGCAATATTTTCTGACCTAAATCCTTCTGTTCTAAGGAAAAAAAAAATGAAATAGTATTCACTAGGAGGCTATTACAGTTGAGAGATTATTTTATCTACTGCTCCCCTTGCCCACTCACGTTAATACTAACTATTTCTAGAATATAATATTAAATTCTGGTGAGCACAGCATTTCATACTGATTATTCACCAAAATGACCCTGTGCCTATAAACAAATGTTTTACCTAAGTGGATTAGCCCAGTTGCATGTTCTTCTAAATAACAATCTGCCAGTAGCTTTGGAAAGTCAAAGACATTTGGGGAAATACTCTCATCTCAATGTGCTAGATATTACTGGCTGCCTCCTGCTGGGATTTGTGGACAACATTGCCAGGACAATGAATTGTAAATGCAATTCTACAATGCTGAAAAAAAGCCTGCTTTTCATGTGGTACCACAAGTATCATGACAGTACATAAATTTAAGCGTTGTCTTTCCTGTTTTCCTCTTTATTTCTAGAAATCCTAAAACACTACTTGGATAAACAAAGAGCAAGACAAATGTGGAGGTGCAGTTGATGCTTGGTCTAGGAAGCCTGCCTACTAATGTACAGTCTGTGGCAACTGTGAGGCTACAACATCGCTCCTAAAGCTTGTGGGGGAACTGGGCATTGGCAGGTGGCTGCACTCCTTGCTGGAAGAATACTATTAGATGCAAAGCGTGTGTAGCAGCTGGTATCCAGTACAGAGAGCTGGACTTCTGTCTCTCCCAGCTTGCTGAGAGATGCTTTATTTGGCCTTTATGGTGCTGTCAGCAGGAGGCAGGACAAATTTCCCTGTACAGTTGATTTTTCTAAGGGTGAAGTAGGAAGAAACTCTCTGCATGCTTTTCCCTCTCATCTCTTTCCCTTGCACAAAAGTAGCCACTTCAAGGTGTCCATGTTGATTTTATTGGCCCTGCTCTTGCAATACTGCTAAGCATAACAACAATATGACAGTCACCAGTGCCAATTCTCATTCACAGGACTAACGGTAGCATGAAAATCAGTGTGTAGTGAGATGTGGACCTCTCTTACCAGTTTTCTATTGCATACAGACAGTACATTTTACTTTAATATTTGTGCACTCGGATCTCTGTTGTAAGAGCTTCTGCCTTATAATTACATTCTCCCTTTAAAAATATTAAAAAAGCCAACCTTTGTATAGGCTTGATTTTATTTCTTGTTTGTATTTGTTGATATCTTTGTTACAACTCAGCTTTTTTTGCCACTATTGTTGCAGTAACCAAAAGTAAGTCAACTTACACCAGTTGATGATAGGCCTTGTTTGCATTAAGTTTTCGGTTACCTCTCCAATTTCTCAGTAGCTATAAGGAGGTTTGGTGACTTCAGTAAGTCCACTGAAACCAAGAAATTTCATTCATTTTCACTGATATAAGAATAAAGACAGGCCCATAGTTTTAGTTTGAAATGCACGCAAGTCTGATCTTCCAGTCTTATTTGTAAAAATCTTATGTGTTTTATAAGCTAAAGCCCCCTGGTAGCTATTGTTTCTAAATTGTCTAGCATTTCTCCAAAACAACTACTTAGTCATCCAATATTTTTCCACTATTGCTATGAAGAGGTAATATGATGACATAATTATAAGACAGAAGATTCTCACTTGCTGCACACTTATTCAACCTAGGTGTATTTCCTAGGATAATAACAAGGAGACAACTAGGCTTCTGATTTTACTGTAGCTCATCCCACAATGTGGTGAAGCTCTGATAAGCTAAGCAAGGCCCAGGCATGTGCTCAAGTGACTCCTGCTGTAGTGTGAGAGCTGCTGCAGTGGTGGAATCAGCTCTGCAAAGAGATTTATTCCCTTGAGATGGAAATTTTCTCTGCAGGACTCTTCCTTGGCCCAATGCACACCCTACCCCTGGACATCCTTCAGTATTTTCCTCTAATAGCACTTTAAATATTTATTTTTAAGTATCTTTATTTATGAAAATGAATCTTTATTTCAAAATCAGGTTTGAGGTATAGGTAGGAGATTAGGTGTCAAGAAGGCTTTTGAAGCTTGACTTGACACTTGAACTATTCTTGAAATATTGGTGTTCGTCTCAGAAGGTAAGGCCAGAAGAACTGATATTACTTAGTGAAAGATTTGTACTGAAGCATATTCCTCCCCAGTGTAGTCTAATGAAACAACACTGCTCCTAAAGGTTAACTTTATCACTACAGACCCCATTTTACAAAAACATCCCTCTTGAAGACAACACTGAGAGGGATATTTAATGATAATAATTAAAATTCATGCATGCTTGAAATTTAACATATGCTTAAAATGTTTCCCCAAATGAGAAGGACTTAAATTTCACCTTTGGATGGTTACCTAGCTGGATCCAAGACTCTGGAAACTTGTACTCCTATACCCTGTTCCCTTCTGAAGTTGAACTCCTTTCAGTTATACAGGCCACTATTGTCACAGGTTCACAGGCGATGGGCTGGTTTGAGAATGTTCTGATCATCTGATCTGGCTTCCTGCAGGTCAGATCTCAACTTTTGCATGAAGACCATATCTATTTGTTGAGTCAGAGCAGATCATAGGAAAAAGAAGTCACCTGAGTGTCCAGTGCTTATGAATAGATGCTCAGCCATGCTATTCAGTAAGTTCTCAAGACCATTAATTACCTTCTCTGTTCAAAGTACAAGCTTAAGATTGACTCTGAATGTGTCCAACTTCGATGGCTTATTTTTTTAGCACCTTTGATATACCTTTCTTGTCTTTGCTGTCTTCTATTTTTTCACAATTGATGCAGCCAAAATGATAAAAAATTTCATTTTCATTATTTTTTTGTTTCTCTTCTGTTTTCTGAGGGTTTCTGGTATTCCAACTATCCTAGGAGGGCAGCCTCTATAAATACCTATATACTGTATACTTTTTTTCTATGAAACAGATATTACCTTACCTGCAGTTTTTCAAACGAAGTGATTGAAATCATTGGACAAGAAGGCTTATTTGAAATAGGTCTCAATATTTGTAAATTATCTAGGGTAATAACGAAAGACTCCCTACTTGAATGTACTTACAGACTCTAATTCTTTTTTTCAAACTCAGAAAATACATTTTCTTTATGCATTTTCATTATAATTCTAATTAAATTTTTTTCATAAGTGCAGGGATTTTTTAATTATCTATTTCTCATAGAGGAAAAAAGAACCATATTTTACTTTCAGATGTTCTGATTAAAAAGAAAAATAGAAGAGTTTTCAAATATCCTGGTAAGAACCCATAGCAGTTGCTAACTCTGGAGAAAATCTACATTTACATAATGTTGAAGATTGGAAAGGTCTGAAAATAACATTTTGAAAGGGAGGATTTTCTGTTTTTTGAAAGTCATGGAAATTGGGAAAGTTGGCATGGTCACAGACCCTCAATTTATTGCTTCCCTACTTGTGCTGAGGAGCTATATAAGCAATAAGTGGATCCATTGGGTAATTTCTGGTTTTGCGTAATCTTTTATGTACTTAAAGAGCAATGAGTAAATGAATGAGACTTCATAAAAATGGGCAATGTTTTAGCTTATTGTACTGATATTCTAGATACGTTGCTGCTGTTTTGAAAATTACACATCAATTGTCAAAGACTTTCAGAAAGAGAAATTTAGCCTATTTTTTGACTGGAAAAATTCAGCCTCCACAGTCTTCACTTGTATAAAAGCTGCAGGCATTTAGCTCTTATTAAAATCAGGCACTTGATCTATGATAGAAAAAAGTGCATGCTCAGCCTTTTTACCTCTACACAATATGGAACAAAGTTTTGCCACAGACTTCAAAGATCCATCCCAGTGTCCCTTCTTTACAGTTATTGCAACAGAAGGGAATAGCTCTTGATTTCTTTTATACGTATGTAGGTAGATGTATATATTGGACTGGCTTAATTCTGCTTGAATATCTAGTGTCAGAAGTGCTTCCTCCCTCTACCAGTTGTCTATGACAAGATGGGAAATGGATAGCATTTTATTTAAGGAAGATCCTCTCTTTAATAAAATAAGTATTTTGTGTGCTCTCTTTTGGCGTTTGAGGCAATAGTTGGGTATGTCTTTTAAAAGTATTACCTTTTTTGTATGACTTTGTTATATGAAGTGAATGAGAGGCTGACATGTTCAGCACACAGCACCCTGGAGAGACAGCACTGCTTCTCATTTGAAATTCAGAGCCCTTTCTGGTTGGCTCAGCTCATGGAAATTGTTGCTCATGTGTTCCAGTCCCAAGCTAACGTGGGCTGCAGTGTTTAAGCTGTTCACAGAGTGTTGAGAGTGCCTTTTCTCTGTGCAATACCCAACATTTAAAACATGAAACTACCTTGGCTATCAGATACTGTGCCATCCATCACTGCAGATTTGTGCTATTTATCATAGTAATAGTCAAGCTTTGGTTTTATTTACCTCATATTTCAGGTGTCTTAGACTGTTTCAAACACTAAGCTCTGCCAACATGCCAAAGTTGAATGAGGATGTGAAGCCCCATCCAAGATGTTCAAGACCCCAAGTGCAGATGCCAGTGAAAAGCAGCTACTATTGATGTAGCTTCTGCAAAGTGGGGGTGATGAAGAAATAGCTTTGTCATAACAGCTGGACCTCTGCGTAAGTCAGGTCTGGATACTGTGTTTTTTCCTATAGTTATGAAGTCTTCTAAGTGTAGGTGGGGATTTTGATAAATTACATTTATTTTTGCTGCTGTGTAATAGACTGTTATTTACTTAGTACCAACAACCCCCCTCAAAATTGCTAGTAATGTATATTGTACTTTATATTCACTCTCTCATGATGGTACACTATACAATGAGAACATTGATAAATATTCTGTAAACAATACAGACCAATTACCTTGACAATAAAATGCCACTAGCAATTTTTCCTGAGCTCTGTTTTTGGCACGAAAGGTGGTGTAGTCTGAAGAATTGTTTTTACTAAAGAAAAAGTTTCAGTTCTAGCAGAATCATGAGGGTTTTTTTCCCCCCACTTCTGCTAAAGGAAGTTGCCAATACCTTTGATCTGTTAACGTTCATCTCAAAGTTCCTCAGTTTCATCAGGTTAATATTATATAACATTTAATCAATAGTGAAAAGCTTCAAAATTTGAGTTTTCTTTAATGATTGTGGATGCAAATGTTCACCCAGAGTGTCAGGTTTTTGGAATAATTTCATATATGATTTTAAAGAATAGCCTTCTCAATAAAGAAATTATGCCTGGAATCTTAAGCTTATAATTGTTTGAAGGTAAATGTTTGTCTTACAATTAACCAATTAACAGTCTGGCTATGATTGAAAATTACTATCTTTTATAAATTTGCAGAAAGAAAGTGAAACTGTTGATGTTTGCAGATATCTCCAAGTAACATCAGTGCTCTTTCTTAAACTGTGACTTCATGCCTATTTTTAGTGGACAGTCCTCCATTGGTGAAACCACATCAGTTTTATTTCAGTAATTTAGTAAATAAAACTATAGTTCCTAATTGACTCACCTCTCCTCTCTCCAGTTATTCTAGTGAAAGGGGGAGTAGTTACACTGAAAGTGAGTAACTAAAAGGGGAAATGCCATCAGACCCAGCACCAAGCATACCAGGGGAGTCCTGAAACAGTTGTCTTCCCTAGTTGACTAGTGGCAATGCATATGCATCTGCAAAATTGAAATGTGAGACTTATTGAACTTAAACTAAGCACCTTGAATTTTGATAATCACGTGTGTGCTCATGAACCAACCTACTGCCTAGAGACCATGTGCAAAAAAGACTTTTCAGGTAGGCTGCAGTACTGAATTTGAGAATCCCTCCACAATGATGTTGACAAGGGTCACATTTTGAAAACATTAAGTATACCCCAGGACACAGTGCCATGTAGTGTCCATGTTAAAAGACCAGCTGATTAGCTCTCCTTCTATAAGTTTTCTCTGGTTTACTATGCTTGCTGTTATGGATCTGTACAGTTAATGTTTTTGGTGCTTTTAGTCACCAAAAGGTAGGTAGTATGAAGAATTTAGTTCTACACAGGAGAGATGAAAATGAATTTGCTCTTACATAATTTTGCTTGCCTGTGCTTATAGTCTTGGAGATTAAAAAACAAACAAACCAAAACCAAACCCCAAACCCCACCCACTTTTAAGAGACTTTAAAGATACATTGACACCGCAGTTAAATAATTTGCAATTATTATGGATGAGATTCTGTGAATTAGTTGGATGAAGGACATGGCTGTTCATTTACTTTCATTACAGTTATTTCCTAGAAAGGCCATCCTCACACCTAGACATGTCTTGGAAGAAAAAGCCTTCCTGGCATTAGCACTGTTTTGAAACACTTCTGTGACATTGGAATATTCGTTTGACTTCATTGGCCTCCCACTAAAATATTACTGAGTATCTACATACTCCATCTGGGCACCTACATTTCCTTCTCCAAATATACATATGTTAGATTCAGAACTGCATCAAAGTTGCTTACTCAAAGTGTATGGTGTGGATAACCCTCATTTATTTATTTATTTATTTAAACTGCTACCTGGCCTTTGTGCAACTTTGGCATATGTTTAGCACTGATGCTTTATATATATTGGAGGAATTCTGTGGTTTCTATAAAATCTTTATAGAGAATATGATACTGAAATAGTCAAGGAGCAACTGAGGAAACAGTGTTGGAATATGTAACACAGAAAACACTGATGTCAGAGATGATTAAATGATCAATTCTATTTCCAAAAGAGTATTTTTTGTAATGTTATCATAAAAAAAGAAACCTTATAAGTGCAAGTCTACCTTTTATAGAGGGTTTTATTGTTCATAATTTCAAGACAGAATTATTTTAATACTGAGGGAACGATTGAAGAAAGGTGTAGTGGGAGCCTGAAAGCTTTTTGGGGTGAGACATTACACAGAAATATGATTTCAATTAAAAAAGTTATCAAGTTGTAGAGTAAACAGAATATTGTTTCCTTATTGAAGTTTGCATATTGAAGTGGTTTCAGATGGAAAATTACACTTTTGAAATACTTTAAATGAAATCATTTCAGAACATCAAAGGGAAAGCACAGAAAAA
>JAAGNO010182271.1:0-29101 GCA_033439905.1 Ceryle rudis
CTGGGTGACCCTGCTCTGGCAGGGGGGTTGGACTCGATGGTCTCCAGAGGTCCCTTCCAACCCCCACCATTCTGTGAGCCTATGATCCTCCCTCTTGTGCACCTCCCGACTTGAGCCCCTTTCCTGCTGCTGTGTTAGAGCAGGGGAGAGGAGAGGAGTGTCTTCCCTTCACATGAGTGATCACGCTGTGCCAATGTGAGAGCAGCACACGCAGATGATTAATCAGCACTTGAGGACTGTGTCCTGTGGGTCAGCTGGATTGTCCTTGTGGCTGGAAAAAGCTAGCAGGATGTATGTTGATCTCATAATAATCCTGGTCTGAGTATTGTATTGGAGAGCTGGGGTACTGGCCAGGAGAAAGAAGCACTAGGGTGTGTGCATGGAGAGTTACCATGAAAAGTTTATGAAAGTAATATTTCGTTCAGGTTTTATTAGCGTTTACTCTTAATGATGAATTAATATTCCTTTTTCTTGTGGTTCACTCATCAAAGTTGGGGGGGGGGGAGCAAGGGGAGGGAAAAAAGTATCCTGAGTTAATGGGTATTTTTGAAAATGCTGTCTGTAGCGTTTTGACAAATTTGACACAGGGTTTTATAGAAGGCTTCATTTTGAGGGGGAGGCAAGGAAAAGGGACAAAGCGCCTTGAGGAGACCGGGTTATTTTCCTGTTCTGGACAAAGTTGCTACTTGGCTGCTATTTGTAGAGGAAAAGTCCATCTAACCAGAGCCCTTGAAAACTTTCTGAATGCGATTCTTGGGTGTTGAATGGGTTTCTTGCAAAGAAATACTGATGTGCTCAGTGCAAGGGTAAAGCTGAACCTGTGTTGGTGGGGATTGCTCAGGCCAGTTAAGCTGTTTGTTCAGAGTGACGGTCCAGAGGCAGCAGTAGGTGGTGGGTTATGTGGAGCGTGCTGCTGTGGGGACTGAGAAATCTCGTGGTGGTGAGGTGATGGGATGTGCAGGAGTTCTGTGGAACAAGGACAGAGCTTCTTGGGCATTTCTGGTGTTCCCAAGACCTAAGGCTGCCCCAGTTACTCCGTAGAGATGACCATTTTTAATTGGCAGGTCGGCATTGTCCTGTCAGGACAAGTGATATTAAGCTGGGTCTTCAGCCCTTCCCAGGGATCAGATATTACCAATCCTAACAAAAAAATAAGAGGTGGTTGTTTTGCTTTTTCTTTCTTTCTTTTTTTTTTTTTTTTGGCTAGTTAGTCACTTTTTTTCTTTTGAGGAAATGTTGATGTGTTAAGTTGAAAACTTACCATGGCATCTTACCATCTGTTTCTTCTTTTTCAGGGTTGGTTAAAAACTTACGGCTACTTACTTCCATCTGACAGCCAAATGTCTACCTTGCAGTCGGGAAAAGCTGTGCAGACCGCAGTTGCCACTATGCAACAGTTTTATGGGATCCCAGTAACAGGAGTTTTGGACCAGACAACTATTGAGTAAGAATAACGTAGGCTAATTTTGTCTTTCCCTTTCTTAACGCATTGTCATTTTATCCGGGTAATTATTCAAGCTGCCAGAGGTCCTCAGAAGGGATAAATTTCATTGTGTCCGCTAGAGAAGTCTTGATTATGAAAAGGTGTCCCTAAGGAAAACGTGTGGACAACAGCACCTTTTGCCAACAATACTGTTTGCAAGTGTGAGGGGAAGCTCTTGTTAAATGTTACTCCTTGTACGTAGATCCACACCAGTTGCTGGTGTGCAGGGAAAACGTGAATCCTACAAGCTTCTGAAAGCAGAGAACATCAAGGGTTTCATTTATTTCCATCTCTGTCTGGATCTAGGTGAATATCTGTCTCCTGAAATGCTTTCTAATGTGTATTTTAATGAATTGGAGTTGTGGATCTCCAGAGATGGTATTTGTGAAGATCTGTAGTTCCAAGCTGAAGTGAGTTGGTGTAGTCTGATGATAATAGTCAAGGCTACATAGCTGTCAGTAGTTGACACTTGTTGGACATTAGATGTTCTTTGCTGTATGTCGACCACGTGTTGTTTGTGATCGGTGTCTGAAAGATACACAAGCATTGGTCTAAATCAACTGTTCTTGGAAGGTTGTTGACTTGAGTCTTCTCTTCAGAGTGTACTGTGAAGGGTGGTGTGGAAGTGGTGGCTGTTGCTGCTACCTGACTGGCTTCCCGTTGTCTCAACTGCCTGGATGTCATGTACTGGCAGACTCTGCTGCTCTTGGTCTGGACCAGGGGAGCATCTGTTAACTAAAGCAGAATGCAGATAAGGTCTTACTAATGCTTCCTGGCGGAAGGAAGCATCTCATTGTGAGCGAAAAAGGACAAATAATAGATCTTGCTTAGGCCCTGCCTGAGAGTTTTCCCTTGACCTTATTGCATTAGTAGACCCTTTCAGATGGTGCTCTGCTTAGTTCACCGTCTCTCCTCTTCTGGCACTCTGCTGGCAAAAGGGACACGGCAGCACAAAAGAAGGGGGCAGAAAGTAACCGAATAGCGTGAAGAATAAAGATATTTGGTTGTATGCCTTTCAGACTGCCAGGAGAAACAGCCCAGACTACAAGAGGGAGAAACAAGAGAAATTGGTGAATTAGGCAGGAGGGGATCATCCTGGACTGGGAAGGGCCTCTCCAGTGAATGTAGTATTCCCTCCTTTAGATCATAGGAAAAGCCCCTATCCATTGAAGGACAGAGATAGTCCTCTTCGTTTGCTTTTCAAATTAGCTGAAATTAGCTTTCGAAAGGTGAGGATTTCCATCTGAAATCTCTTTGCCATTAATAACGCAGCCGGTAAGCGAACGCTGAAGCAGAACCAGAGAGCAAGGTTGTATGTGTGCAGTTGGTCCCTAGAAGCTGGTGGCTGGGATGCTTATGAATTGGAAGGAGGTGGCAGAAGAAGGGGCTACGATATCGGCATGCTAGGTTGGGAAGTTAGGGAGCTGCTTCTGCTGCCCTGTGGGTGACAGAAGGGAGCAAACTGCTCGTGCGAGTCCCTGCTTTAGTGAGTACAAGAGGAAAGGAACTTTCATTGGTGCGTGAACACCCAAAAGCTAGCGAGTGAAAAACTTAGCTGGTTGACTCCCTCTTCTGAACCTGGAGTCTCCAAAGGCCTGAAACCTCAGCTGCAACCAAAAGTGGGTGTGTTTTGCAGGCGTGTTCGATTGCTCTACCTCCGTCTGTCCTGAATGAGTAGGTCCATATGTTGTGTGGTGGGGTGGAGCAGGAGTACCTATCTAGAAACTGCATGAAAGTAGTAAGAGGACCTAATTGCTGTGAGCAGCGAGCCTGTATTTTGAGTTGGAGTGGCATGTCTGGCAGGGCCTTGCAGAGCTGTCACTTCCTCAAACCTGGTTGTGGAAGCCGAGCAAATCGAGAAGAGCTGGCAAGGCAGGCTGGCTTTGAGAGCTCTGAATTACTCGGACGTTTGGTAAGCTCTTATTGCAGTCTTCTGAGTTTGCAATTACGATTTTTTTCTGCCACTTTGGCCAGTGCTCTGTCCCTTCAGAGTGACTTCAGTATCAGTCAGAGTGCAAAGTTGTTATTTTCTATGATTTCTTTGCTAGGCAACAGATTCTGCCTATTCTGTTTACACTTCTAATGAAAGCCTAAAGTTTTTCATCTCCTTCCCCACACGTCACCAAATCCTGAGCTTGTTCTTCCCTCCAGGAATGGTACCCAAGTGTGTGAAAGCTACAGTGAAGGTGCTGCCGGTGGGAGTGGGAAATGGGAAGGAAGAACACCGCTGGTGTTTCTCACTGGGACTGTGTCCTGGTTTGAGTGACCAACTCAAAGGGAAGATGGGGTCAGGGTCTGTTCAGCAGGGGGGCTGTCTTGAGGCAGCTGGTTGAGCATATGTAGTTGTCCTGTAAGGAGAGCAGGGGAGAGTATGGAAAATGTCTTGCTCGTGCCCTGCAACTGACTGTGCCTCAGCAAACTTTCTATCTGCCTGCAGCTACTGGATTGGATTGTAATTTTGGTCAGCAGCTAGGCAAGGAGATGGTCCCGGGAGCGTGCTGGGAGAGAAGCCACGCTGGTGCCTAACGCAAGTGCTGACTTTTTGTCATAATCGATCGCATGGCCATGGAGGGAACCGAGAGATTGTCTCGTGTTGGAGGTGTCTTGTGTGCCTTGCGCTTTGTCTTGAGCCTGTTGTGTAGGTCCCTCACCTTGGGATGTGTGACACATCTTTCAAGATACCGCTCCCGCCAGCTCAATAGCAGATGATTGAGTGACAGCTTCCTCTATTTAGGATTGTCTTGTGGAGGGCTTGGAGCCTGAACTGGGGAAAATAGCTGTATCTGGATGTCACCATTTTGGGAAATTACCTGTTTTCTGCATGCCAAGCAGCTGGAGGAATGCAATAGTCTATGCGTAAACAGTGCCAAGTGTAAATTTTGATGATCCCAGTGTTTATTGGTGCCCTCATTAGAAGGGGAAAAAAGAAAAAGACAGGAAAAGCAACGATAAGTATCTGAATCCTGCTCCGAGTAATTGTGTTCTGTTATTTCTGATCTGATGTGGTTTTGTAAATCCTCTGGAACACGGAAAGGGTGAGCCAAACTGCTGAGTAGAGAACGGCTGTCAAAAAGCTCAGCTGAAGATCAGCAGCAGCAAGCGACAGCTTTGTGATTATTTTGCCACAGATCTGCCCTGCTGAGAAAAGAAGAGGTGGCTGGACGTGGACCCTGGCCCATGTGATTATAGACCGGGGCCTGTATGTCTGGGAAGTAAGCTGAGTTGGGGAACTGATCCAGATAAACATTCTCTGCTTGACCTTAGCCCAGGCTGTGACAACTTTGGGTGCTGCCCAGCTCTAACCAGGTAGTTAGGCTTCTTTCCTGGGCCTGTTTCAGAACGGGTGTAGCCGAGCTCCGGACTCAGCTGTGGGAGAACATGGGGGTTCAGACAGGCCTAAGTGTAATGAGGTTGCAAGAGGAGTTGGGCAGCCCTGGATAGCAAAAGTCTATTGGAAGCTCTTCAAATGCTGATACTTTGGAAGCTTTGGCTCAAGAAGCCCATAAATGCCAGTGTGCCAGTATAGCAGCTTCCTGCTGGAACAGCCCCGTGCTCTGCCCTGCATCCCGGTGGTGTGATGGAGCTGGCACAGAGGCAGGGAATTTGCCTGTCTCTGAGGGAATGAACTTTTGGTCGGGTCTTTGTGCAGTTCTGATTGGCTTTGGTGGCACGGGACTGATCTGTGTGGGGGCTGATGTCCTCCAGCCCACTCGGCATAGGGTGGGTGTTGGGAGGGGACAGCTGGGGTTCACACATGGAACATGTTGGAGGTGTGAGGGACTTGGCTAGTGTGGAAAGTCCAGGTGACTTTTCCTGCACTTCTAGGTTGGTTTGGTAGCACTCTCCCTACTTTTTTGTCTTCTAGATGATACTAGTAAAGATGAACCAGGTCAGTTTCTGGCTGTAGTCAGGCCCTGCTGATGGTGATGTGCAGAGTATTCGAGTTCTCATGAAGCTCAAGAGATGAAAACCTAATTCACACTATAGTTTGTGCAAAATTATGCTAAAAACTGTTAGCTATCATGTGACTGGAGAGTGTTTTTACAAAAATACTTAGGAAATATTTAGGAGAATACGGGCTGCAGGAAGCCTGATGTCTCCCTAGCAAAGTGGTGGAAGCCATGCAAAAGAGCACAAAGGACACTCGGAAAAACACAGCGTACTGAAGTTGAATTAATTTGGCTTTTCTGAAAGCAAAGCTTAGATGTACTGCTTTTCTTTGAAGGTGGCAGCAGTTGTGTGGGCAAGACAGTTCTTATTTCCACGGGTCGCTTGGATGTTTGAAAGACATACTGTACCGATAAATGTAATGAGAGTGGGGAAGACCTGTGCTACCTTTAGATACACAGCTTGGGTTCTTGTCGGGTATATGTATAACAGCTCTCATTTGCTCTCTTCTTGGTGGGGAGAAGATGACAAATGATTGCAGTGAAATTTGTCAGCACATGTAGTTTTTACATCTAGGAAGTGGATTAAGGAAGAGGTGGCTGTTCGGCTGCCTGAGCTGGGAGCAGGTCTGTGTGCTGTGAAACAGCGTTCTTGGGAGGCTGTGCAAGGTGAAGGGTCTATTTATTTTTTACTTAAAGGGTGTCCTGGAGAGAAGCCTTTAAACCATCTACTGGTGATGGGAAGGCACTCCCTGAAGGCGTGTGGCTGATATTTTTTGGCAGATAAGGTATACGTTATTTAAGCTCAAGCATGTGGGCACACGTGGGGTGCTTCCCATTGGCTGGCTGCAGGCGGTGGAGAAAAGTCTGCATTCGGAGGCCAAAAGCCGTCCCTGCAAGTGGCCAGGGATGTGTTGGAAGTCTTACTGAGCACAGGGGAGAGATTTTGGTGTCCTGTGTGAGAAATCTGCCAGGATTGACTGCGATGAGCTTCTCACGTGTGACCAGGCGGTGGCATCTTTCTGCATCCCAGGTCACACAGTATGTTGTTAAGGCATCGTGTCACAGCGGGCACTTGCCTTGGCCATTGGAGTGAGTGGTACAAATGCGTAAAGTGCCTGAGGACTGCCAGTGGCAATGTCCCCAGCAGGAGGCTGAGGGCAGTGCTGGTGTGCTCCCTGGGCGGCTGTGGCCAGAGACTGCTCTGGTCTCTTGTTCTGAGCTGCACTGCAAAATACTGAAGAATGTGACTGGGATGGAAAGTTGCTGTGCTGGGACCTTTGGAGACCAGTACCTGGAGTTACTCTGTTTCTGTCCCTGTCTCCTTTTTTCCCTGCTGCCGCATGCAGTGACGGGCAGATTTGCTCCTCCATAAACCCCTTCTGACTTCTCTGGAGTGTGCCCACACCAACAAGCAGGATAGTGCTCTCCTTGTTAGAGAGTCATTTAGATTGGAAGGGGCCTCTTGAGATCATCTACTCTAACCCCCTGCTCAAACAGGGACAGCTCGAGTGGGTTGCCCAGGACCATGTCCAGTTGAGTTTTGACTACCTTCCCGGATGGAGACTCTGCTATGTCTCTGGGCAACCTGTGTCAGCATTTGACCACCCTCAAGCTGGTGCAAGAAATAAACGAAAGATCCGTTAAGGCTGCAGGTAAAGGTGGTAGGGGAGGAGACCTGACTGCATGCAAGGCACAGCATCCTTTGCTCTTCCGTTTCACCTGGCTGTAGAACCAAGAGTTTCCCACGTCGTGAGTGACATCAAAGGAGTCGAGGGTTACGGGTTGAACCTAACCAAACCTGATGACTATGACCCACAGATTGGAGTGTTCTGTTCTGGTTGTTACAAGTGAAAGTTGTTACCTGGGAGGGTTGTGTTTGCACTTGTTCAATCTTATCTGGTGGGTTGTGAATTGGAGGGTGTTTTATGGGCACAGAAGCACTTTAACAGACGGAGGGTGGATAGTTTCAGGAGAGTTCGATCCAAGTGCACCTGCAGTTTTGATCGGGGTCTCTTTTGTGGCATTGTCATCATTAAGCCTTTGTCAGTCGTAAGGGCTACCTGATCTGGTATCCCTGTTTCCAGAAGGAAAAATTAATACTTTTTGGTGTGCTGAGGTGTGTGGATTGCCAGCAGAGGTGGGGTGAACAGCTCTGTGTAAAGAGGGCAAACCCAAGAGAGGGAAGACTGAGCCCTTCTTGGTTTCTGCACTGGCCATCCCTCAGAGATAGAACTCGCCCCTTGAGTTCTTTTGAATTTCTTTTCCAAACTCTTTGTCAGCCTGCTTTTTCTTTCCTTCCAGGTGGATGAAGAAGCCTCGATGTGGAGTTCCAGACCATCCCCACCTACGCCGTAGCCGGAGGAAAAAGCGGTACGCGCTAACTGGACAAAAGTGGAGGCAGAAGCATATAACCTACAGGTATAGCCCCTTCCCTGCCCCTTTTTGTTTGGGGAAAAAACCTGTTCTGTACTTGTTTAGGATGCACATTTTGTAAGTACTTTTAAAAACTGTGTTTTCCCTGTGATGCCCAGTTGAGGCTTTCAATCTTAGAGCATGGAGGAGGGGAATACTGTGAGAGAACTGGAGTAGCTCAAGAGTCCGTCCTCAACTGAAAACAACTGATCAGTAAAGATGCCTAAATCCCAGCCATCAGCTGTGTAATTTTGTGTATTTTTGTGTAATTTTGGCAGGAAAATCCTAGTAAGCACCTTTCTGTTCCTTCAGATATCTAAGGCTCTAGTCCTTAGTTGTCTTTTTTAACCAGACCATTAAAGCAGAAGGAACATCATTGTCCAAGGTCATGATGCTTCCTCCCGCTACTGATTTGCAACATTTTACTGAATATTTATTCTTGCAGAGGTTTTACTTACGCTCATGTAGTAGAACTCTTGCTTTTGTCCAGCCTCAGACCTGCTGAAGTGGCCTACAGGTGTCAAAGGAGTATCATGTAGTGACAGTTATGTCCCACAGAAGTGTTTTCTTTTGAGTCATTTAGGCCCTTAGCTTTTGAAAGGCAATTGCTGAATGATGTCAGTGGAAGTTTCTGACAAGAAGAATGTCACTTCAAAATAAAATTAAGCCCCCCTTCAGCTGAAAGTATAGCCTTTTGTTTTTAGAGAGGGAAAGGAGGTTGCAGAAGAGGAATGTAGACATTAAGGAGAAGATACAGGTGAGCAATACAGAAAGAGAGAGTCTGTGGTGAAGAGGGAGAAATATGAGTGACCAGCACAGGGAATGTGCCAGAATGTGTAGGAAGAAATATGATGATGTGAAGGGAAATAGAATTAGGTGCTGGGGCACACTTGCTTCTGCTGAGAGCTCTGAGAAAGGTGGAGGAGGATACTTCAGGTAATAAGGAGGGACTGCAGAGACTGGAAGAGGGATTAATTCTGGGGATTAGTTCAAAGTTTCTACCAATAATCATAGAATGGTTTGGGTTGGAAGGGACCTTAAAGATCATCCAGTTCCAACACCCTGCCATGCGTGGGCAGGGACACCTCCCACTAGAGCAGGTTGCTCAAAGCCTCGTCCAACCTGGTCTATCGTTCCTTTAACTCAGATTGTGAATGGACACCTTCTGTGTCTGAAGATCTGAGAGTCAGATCCTTCTTCCAACCTTGTCTGGACCTGAAGGAAAGCTGGTATATAATCCTATAAATAAAACATATCTTAAGTGTATAACCAGAGGAAGCAGGTTGGCAGATGGCTTCATTTCTGCCATTGTCAAACCGGTAGTTGTTTCCCTTCCCAGTTTCAGTATCTGCAGTGTGCCATTCCAGTGATACATACTGGTTTTACCACTGATACATTAGTGTCTTTCATCTGTCAATCAATTATATTAAATTGAGCCAGCTTCATTAGAGCGAAAGTTGTTTCTGTGCCATAGTTATTTCATATTCCCCAAGCTAAGTTTCCCAAGTCCCGAGTCTGTTATATACACACACAAAAAACATCCCACGAGCAGCACTTTCTAATCTGAAGTTTACAACAATGCAGTTAAACTCTCCCACTTCTCCCAAACCAAAAAAACCCCACAAAACCCAAAACCCCAACCCCAAAACAAAACCAAAACCACCTTTGTATCATCAGCTGTCATGGACTGGCTTGAAAACTGGCAGGTCCATCACTCCTGGGAGCTCTTAAGTATTTTGAGTAGTCCTGAGAACGTAATGTAAGGGAGGTTGTATGTTCTGCAAGGTTTGATTCTCAAAAGGAATTTTAATAGGTTTGGGGTTTTTTTTTCATATACTGGATTTCATTTTCGCATGGTATTTTCAAACTAAATCTGAAGTAATTTACATTTTTAAATGAAGTCACTTTGCTGCCTATACCAGGGTTTGAAAGGTGGTCGGGTTTTTAGGAAGCGATGTGAGATCGGTCAAAGTATTGGGAAGATTCTTACTAATAAATGCGGACTTCAGATCAGCAAAAAATAAAGATCCTTTGGAAATGGAAACTGTAGATGTGGAATTATGATAAGAGGTCTTGAATCCGTTCTGCAGATTTAAACCACCCTTCTTTCTCATTCACAGTGTACACAACTATACCCCCAAGGTTGGAGAGATTGATACAAGGAGAGCCATTCGTCAGGCATTTGATGTTTGGCAGAGAGTGACACCACTTACCTTCGAAGAGGTCCCTTACCATGAAATTAAAAATGACAGAAAGGAGGCAGATATTATGATATTTTTTGCTTCTGGTTTCCATGGAGACAGTTCTCCGTTTGATGGAGAAGGTGGATTTCTAGCTCACGCTTACTTTCCCGGACCAGGAATAGGAGGAGATACTCACTTCGATTCAGACGAGCCGTGGACCCTGGGAAATTCAAATCATGATGGTAAGAGCACAGGTCATTTTTCAGAACAAGGATAAGTTGAACGTAGACACCTTGACGGGCTTTTCAAGCGTAAAGTATTTGGTTAATGGAGCTTTCACCTCCTGTTTATTTATGGGTAAATAATTTTTGTTAGTAAGTTTGTGACTCTGCGTGCCTCTGCGCGCACGTGTGAACGTTACGAGTGAACAGAAGTGTGTTTCTGCTGGATTTTTACATCTCTGAGGGTCTGGACCATAGTTGCTACAGAAACCACGGCTCTGGGAGGGAAAAGGGGAAGAAGAGAGTGTTGAAAATATACTCTGTATCTCGTGGACTGCTTAAAGAGGGCAGTTAGAGCTGTAACGATGAACAGAAAGTTGAGAGTGTGAAGACATTTGAATGTCAAGTTGTTTTGATCCATATTTGTTGTCCCACAGTCTTAGTATGGTCATAAGTCCTCCCATCAGCGATTGGGGCTGACTCATTTTTTCAAGAAGTCTGATGATTGGGACAACCATTTGTGTGATATTAAACAATGAAGAGTTTCTACATCTTTCTGTCTGTATTGTACTTTCTAATGGCAACACTTCCTGATCTATTTTCAGACCTTTGATTGAGGATAGCGATGACTTCTAAAGTTTTAAGTTGGAAAACCCCAGAATTTTACAGTGGCCTCACAAAATACCGCTCCAATTTCCACAGATTTAGTGGTTTGGGAAGGACAACACATCTTTAAACCTTTAGGGATTCAAAAATCCCAATTTGAAATGTTTTATGAGGATTAGAAATGTACTTCGAATGTAAAGATGGCTTGATTTTTAAACAGTGTGAAAACACAGCAGCATTGGTATGGCCATGATGTCTAAGGACATATGCAGAGCTAATGTCTTTCATTAGACCAAAACAGTGTAGTTTGAAAAGGAGAATAGCTTCCAGGCATGCAAGCCACCTTCAGGCCTGACCTAAAAGTGACAGCTTTCAGAATGGAATGCAGATTAAGAAAATCCCTCAGAGTTTTGAGTCAGTATCTATCAGATCATCTCTGGAAGGAAAAATGGAGCTGGCAATTCGATGTGGGGATGCTAATTTGTAGGAAAGCAGAAAGGATATGTATGTGCCTTCTCAGGGAAAGACAGGCAGGGCTCATGATGGGTTTAAATGACTGGCTTAGATGTAGGCAGAGAAAGAGAGAGATTACAGCCTGGGGGATGTGGAGGGGGGGACAGCGTGGGAGGTTATGGTGTGGCAGAGAAGCAGTGTCTTGCTATCTTGAAATGCTGTTAATTTTTCTTCCTAGGTTTGTGGCTGGTGGTTTTTTATAGTTGATGGGTTTCCCTTGCGGATCAGGATTCGCAGAGACCAAGTGATGAAGTTTTGAGAGCTGCTTTTGCAGCAGTTGGGTGTGTTTGTGCTTTATGGGTGGTCTGTGTGAGTTCCATCTGGTTATAGTTACTTGATCTCAACTATGGGGTGTGAGGCTTGTGTGCTGAATATACCTTCCCAGGTAAGCCCATGTATGAGACCTGGGCGTGCTGGTGTCTGGGATAGAAGCTCCTTAGAGAAGGGTGGAAGGGAAAGTTTTGACAAGTTGTACTTGTTTTTCTTTCCACACAAAAAGCTTCCTTCTGATGATAAGCTTAGCAAGGTTGGGCAGCAGCTTAAAGACTGGCAGGGATGGCTCTGGGGAGAATTTTCTGCTGGGTAGGATGTTCTGAGATCCATTATCACTTTTTTGTGTTTGTTGTGGGGTTTTTTTTATAGTTTTTTAGGATGGTGTTTGAGAATGATGTATGCAATGAGTAGAGGGTCACTTTTTGTTACAAAAGCTTTTTCTTATGCAGTATCCACGTGGCTCTTCCAAAAACATGATGTATTTCTCTCATGTGCTGAGTGACTGTCATGACTCGTGTCCTTAAAGTGCACGTAACTGGCATCTGAGGGGTTGATGTGCGCTCGTGAGTGTAGTCGGAGCAGTGCAGATGTGGTAAATGCAAGGAATTTGGTTTTGCCCGCGTTCTCAGCCTTGGTGTACGAATGTGAAAATGTCCTCTCTCCTCACTGGATGATCCAGACCTTTTTAGGAAGGTCTTTCTGTCTGGTTTCACTATTTCTTGTCAGTGAAGCTCTCACTAGCTCCAGGTTCTCACTTCTGATGTGTTGTACTTGAAATGCTGTTAGCAGATCTTAAAGGGTTTCTTCTTGGTCAGAGGTTTCCTGCACTGCGATCAGTTCACTGCCTCTCTTTTTCACTGGAAATGAAGTGTTAACGAGGACGATACTGCCTCTCTATCAGGAAGTATTTCTTCAAACATGGTCTCGCTCATCCTTGTGATATGCATTTTGGGGCAATGGGGATGTTCGTTATGGAACTGAAGAAGTTTCATAGTGAAAGAGTAAAAATACCCTACTAGCAGATGAGTAGCAAAGCTCTCATTTATTCACACGCAAAAAAGGAACTGGTTTGGCCATTCAGCTTCCATGCAGTGATTATAGGAATCCTAAAATAGCCGTGAAGTAACAATCTGTACATCAACCTGCAAAATACCACCATGTAAAAGGTTCCATTCCTGACGAGACTGTGTATTAGCTCAAGGGAAAATTTCAACAGTCTGCCTCAAAGCTCTCTTAGCCTTGCAACAATTGGAGAGATAAACCTCTGGTCAACAGACCAGGATGGTGAAACTGGCACTGCAGGTCCTTAAAATATTTGGCTGATCTATTTAGTCCATATAGTTCTGTTACGAACTAGTACAATGTGAAGTTTTGCTTTTATTGTTTTACGTTTGTCTTGCTGTGTGGTGGCACCTGAAGAGTTTCAGTAAGTCCGTGTTTGGATTGCAGCTGTCACTCCACAGAACTCTTTGGGACTCTTTACTAGCAGTGCAGGTTATATGGATAAAAGCAAAACATTTCACATCAAGTCCCATCGGGCCTGAAGAAATGAAGACTGACTTGAACAGATCTTCCTACGAAAACAGCCACCTCTGATTTGTACACGGAGAACGTGCTGTGTCCTCTTCATGAAAGCTTCTGTCTTGTAAAGATACCTTGTGGTCATCTGCTAGGTTTGATTGGCAGTTTATCACATCGGCTAGTGGATGGTTAGGTGGGATTTATATGCTCATTATTTTTTTTTGTATGATCATTATACTGCTTCTGCCCCTTGTGGACAGCATGACCATTGCTATGTCCCTTAAAATTATTAGTATCATCATAATAAGCTGTCAGTTGTCTTTCTGGGACTGTGGAAGTAGGGGCACGTGCACCAACACTTCTCTTCTGCTGTGAAGAATTGATCCTGCGTAGGCTTTCAAAGTGCATCCAGAGTTTTCCTGCCTCCTGGATATTAGTTACAGTTCCACTCACGCGTACAGTTCCTTTAGCCAGGTTATACTGTACCTTCCAGTTCATGACTGTTGATTTATCATCCTAGTTGTACTGCCTTCTCTGACGTTCCCGTAAGCATGCCGTGGAAGGTTAATGTACGTAATGTTACGATGAGGATGTGCAACACCAGGTAGGAAGTTGACCTCCTGGAGCAGTCCTTATTCGCTGGGATCATGTGATACAGAATACATTTAAGTTCTCAGATGAGAATGTCAATGGGAGCACTTAGAAGCACGAAGCAGAATATTTCAGTTTGGAAGGATCCAGGCAAATCAAAGAAGTGATGTGGCGAACAGGATGCGACTGAAAGAGAGGAGGCGTGTGGTTTTACATTTAGAAATAAATCCTCTCCACAACCCCTCATGAGAAGCAGCTGGAATGAATGGTCACAATTGTGAGGACTTACCTTATGTTCTTACTGGAAGCTGCTCTTCAGTAGCAATAAAAGCAGCTCTTGGCCTTTAGCTTGTCCCTGAGGTTAGACTTGCAGCGACGAGGGCTCTGGCTTATTAGGCTTTGATGTGTGGGCACTTGGAAACAATTCGAGCCATTTTTGGGGTCACTGTCTTCTAGCTGTACATTGTGTGTAGCTGCTCACAGACCAGGTGGCCTCTCTTGGCTGCTTAGACGCGGTGTTTGGTCACTAAGTACGTGTCCGTGCTGGCAATCTCGGCATCCCGATTGCTTGCGTTACCAGAAGGGACAGTAAAGCTGACTATGTTTGAGTTTCTCCATGTCCTGGGCTTTTTTTTTCCCTTGAAATGTACTGTAGAAACAGCCAAGCAAACCTTAAACTGCCCATCTCAGAAGCTGCTGACATATGTTGCTCACTGTAGGCAGCAAAAGCCTGTGCCTGAAAGAGGCTAAACAGATTTGGCTGTGCAGGGATTTCTTTCCCTTGGCCGCCTCGGTATCTTACTCAGTTTGGCTCAGCATAGAGGTGCTGCATGAAATCCATTATTAACTGGCCAAATCAAGTATTTCCTAGCCTTTATATGAAAAATCATCATTATATATGTATGCACCTCCAGAGACAGGTTGGAAAGGAATCCCCAGTGACTGAAAGGAAGTTCTGTCTGTTTAAATACCCACATTACACTCGATTGTTTTTAAACCCCTCTGACTACTCAAGCATTTGTTTAATCCAGGTTAATTACAGGAAGTAAATGTTAATCTCCAGTTTAACATTGCAAGGATTATCAGTTACAATCCCAAGCAAATCTTCTTCATGGTCTTTTAAAAGTGAAAAACCATTGGTGTCATGAATCTTGTCAACACTGTACTGCTAAATATGTGGTGTCTGCCACCCCACTGCAGATATTTGCTATAGAGATGTCGCTGTATAGAGCTATTACTTAAATTCCTCTGTTGTTGGTGACATTACTCGTGCTCCAGCCATCACTGTAGATGGCAGTGCCTGTGACTTAACTAGTGCTGGTGCAAAGAGGGTGGGTAAATGGAACTGCCACTGCTGGGTCTATCCCATCTGCAAGGGTCGTACCTGCTGTCAGTCTTCCTTTGCCATCCAGACTTCATTCCAGAGCTTATGTTTGAGTCATGCTGGTCAGGAAATGCACTGAAGCAGTAGTAGAAGGTTTAGAGTGGAGCACAATTGGTTTAGGGAAGGCATTTAGAGAACCATTTTAATGCTAAAGCAAGGTGAAATACTGAGATATCCATGCCCTGCCAGGGATCACTAGAATTTTTTTATCCAGGATGCCTAGAGTAGAGCTCTGAGACCCTCCCCATCATCTGCTTGTTGTGTGGCATTGTAAAGTGGGAGTGGGCCCAAGGGCAGCCACTTCAGCTTCTTCAGGAAACAACGCCAGCTGACAGGTTATTTCCGTAGCTACCGTAGTGTAACTCAACTTCACATCAAGTTTGATGCTTCTTCAGTTCATGGGATTCAGCTTTCGGTATCCTCTCTTCCAGGTAATCTCCCACACTGTACAGCTTCACACCTCTATCGAGTTCTCTTTCTAAATGTGGGATTGCTACTGTGACTGCTCGTTAGATACTGGCAAGAAATGCTGAGCTTTGCTAATGAACAGCAAGTAAACAAATCCTGTAAGCATTGCAACAAATGTGTCCCTGGTGGCTTCCTCCAGAGGCTTCCTTGGAAAGCTTCTTGTTCAGGACTTGTGAAGAAGAGCCGTCCCAATGGAGTGCCGGTGTTTACAAGAGCCTGCCAGAAGCAGTACAGGAGATGAAAGCCCACAGGTCACTCTTAGTGCTAATGAGTGCAGAACCGTCTGCACAAGTTTTGGAGGAAAAGGGCCTGAACCA
This sequence comes from Ceryle rudis, assembly GCA_033439905.1. Taxonomy (NCBI): domain Eukaryota; kingdom Metazoa; phylum Chordata; class Aves; order Coraciiformes; family Cerylidae; genus Ceryle; species Ceryle rudis. The sequence goes on from JAAGNO010182271.1 coordinate 15,863, forward strand.
CCTTTTGGGAAGGCTTCTGTTTGCCACGGAGGAGAGGAACCAGACAGATTTTTCTCTGTGATTCCACCACAAGGACTAGCTTTGCTTCAGTGGGCATCTACTTGGACAACCAGAGTAAGCACTCCCGAAGCCACCATCTGGACATCGCATATGTTCAGGAACCTGAGCAGGTTTTTCAGGACAGCCAAATAATGTGTAAGCTGACCAATGTGAATGTTCGGCAAGGATCTCAAGGAGAAGCTTTTGATTAGAGTAGCTAATTTTGGAGGAGAATCTTACTGATAGCCAGTGAGCGTGACAGCCTGTTGTACCTGTTGGGGGGGTCGTGCATAGCTTTGAGATGACGTTTAATCTGCCAATCAGCGTGTTCAAAGTGGTATCTTCACTGAAGATTTACTGTTTTCTGTCCTGGCAGTGTTAATATCACAAACCTTCTTGATTCTTTGGACATGTGTGTCCCTGTTCGTAAGGATGGGATCCTCTCTCTCACCTCCGCATTTGCAGTGTAATGCAGTTACACGAGCACAGGCTTTGAGAGCTGCTCTGCCTGTCACAGCTTGGACTGCTCTTGTTAAGAAATCATGTCCACCAAATTAATATGAGCTTGAATGGGAATGTCCTGGTACTCTTTTTTTATCCCTACTCTGAGTTCAGAGTTCTTCAAATTGCCCAGATGTGTGCAGATTTTCTGTCACAGCAGTGCCTCTGCCTGGCATCTGTCCCATTCAGACAGACCCTTGCCTTTCTCCTTTTGGCCCATCTTAGGTGTCTTGTGGAGGATGTCCCATGCTTCTGATACTTGTTGCCTTTACTGTCACATCTGAGTACTTGAGTCTGCTTACTTGGCTTGGATACCCTGGAAGCCATTAGACATACAACATGGAAGGTTTCTTCCCCAAAAATGCAATTACTGAGCAATGCCAGTATACTTTATGGACTCTGTCTAGCCAGAAAAGGTTCTTCTTCTACAGATTGTCTTAAGCAACGAGTGTATTGCTTTCCCTGCTCCGGTGCCTGGTTCTTGGAGGAATGAATGTGTTTCAGAGCCCTAAATAATCCGACCTTGAATGAGAAACAAAGTTTTAAGTATCGTGCTTTTTGTTCTCAGCTTCTGGAACTTTGTTTCCAGGCTAGTGCTGCAGGTTGCCAGTCTGATGCTTTAGGTGTCCACTCACCTTAAACTCCTACACAAGGGTTATGCCCATGCTTCTTCCCATCACTGTCACGTTTTTCCCAGCACCTCTTTCTCTTTCTTCCCCTTGGAACGATGGGGAGGTTGAAGTGGTCACGCTGTGAACCAGACAAGGGAATGGATGTAGCCAAATGTTGTTTGTTCTTCTCTTCCTTTCTCCTGCTCCGATTTACCTTAGAGCTGCCCCAGATCTTGGGTCCAAATGAGAGTAGGTAGAAATGGGCAGCTGGGGCAGGAGAAAGGGCTGCTGCCTTTCCAGCTGCAAGATGCACAACTTGATCATACAACAGTAGAACTACTGTGTGTCTACATTCTGGGTAGAGATTTATTTCTTCAAACCTACCCACCTGCACTTCTTGCCTTTTTGTCTTCCTGCTCTTTGTCACTATTTTAATCTGGAAAGCTTTTCTTATTCCTTAGCTGGTTCTTTTTGCAAAGCCAGCTTCACTTTTGTTGGTTGTGCATGGTTGAAACCGGTGATGTTTCAAGTTTAGCTAGAATGGAATGTGATCTTTGAGGGCCCCAGTGTATGAAAGGTGTCAGCAAACTGGGAAGAGTCCAATACAGGAGCACAGAGGTGATAAGGGATTGGAGCAAGAAGCAACCAGGGCAACTGGGCTTGTTCAGCCTGGTGAGGAGGAGGAGGACGGGGTGGGGAGAAAGCATCTAGTAGCTGTCTTCCACCCAAGGAGTTGTTACAGAGACTTCTTGGAGGTGAGCAGAGAAAGGAACAAAAGGCAATGGGCAGAAACTGCGTCAAGGAAAACCCCATGTGGGTAAAAGGAACAAAATTCTTCATTAACAGAGCAGTACAGCTCTGAGGCTGCACCTGGAGAGGCTGCAGAGCCTCCATCCTTTGAGACTTTCAACACTTGGCTGGATAATGCCCCGTGCAACCCGATGTAGTCATTAGATTAGCCCTGCTTGAAGCAGAAAGTCAAACTCGACCTTCAGACATGCCTTTCAGCCTAAATCTTGCCATAATTCCTTTGCATTGCCAAACATAATTAAGTTCCTATACCTTAAGAGCAAATTGCAGTTATTTCTCACAGCAGTTCCGAGCTGTAACAAGGTATTCACCTTATAAAGTCTCTTTTTATATCACCAAATGCCCTTCTAAGACCAGGAATCTTTTAATACTGAGATTCCTCTTGAAGGAGGACTGGTGATACTCACGGGTGCATAAAAAGGTAGCTGGCAATATTTTTTGCCACCATGTATAATGGTTTTGAAGTACCATCTCTTATTATTTATTTTTAATGCAAGAATGTGCATGGTTTCTATGATCATACTCTAGATTAATCTTCTAAACACAAAATGTATGTTAGAATATATTATATAACAGATCCCCTAGTATTAAGCAGTACGTGTAAGTAGGTTTGGCATTTTTTTTCCCCTGGTGGGGTAGTTCTTTATTATCAGAGCTCCACGGCTTTTCAGTCACTTTAGAAACGTTGCCAACTAAACGTTCTTCATCCCGTTTGATTATAATCGTGATATTTTTAGGTGGAGGGAGGGGACCAAGAGGAATGAAGAGTATCCAGCTGTTGCTTTCTTTTTTCTTTGAGATTCGTATTGGTATCTGCTTTTCTAGGTTGATTCTCTGCTGTCTGTACCTGACTTGTACAGACACAGAGCATGCTGAAGAAGAAAAGACAGCTTCCCTTAACCCCTGTACCTAGCATACTGCCAGGACTTGGTAGTATTTTCTTCTCAGTTGATTCCTGGTTACTGTGTTTAGCCTTGCTTTCGGCCTCATTTCTTTCTTATTTTACCACTTTTTTTTTTTTCCATGTTGATTTTCTGTGGAAGTGCTGAGGCCAGCAAAGCTAATCAATGAAGTATCAATATGATAAGCAAGATGACAGAGAGCACATGTACTCACAGCACAGTACGTGTATAATCTTTGTGCTATTTGGCTGTTAAATACTTTCTTTAATTTTCTTTCTCTGATTTCTCAGGTACAGAACATCTCCACATCTAAAGAGTTTTGTTCTAACAAATGGCATTTTGAACCCATCATTATTTTTCAGGCTTCTGATGCTGTTGTTGAAAACGGGCATCAGGATTTTTCAGAGCAAAAGTCAGAGCTGCTTCCAAGTTACTCGTGTGTCCTTTAACACAGAAGACCTGTTATTTGAAAGGCTTTCATATAGATGTTAGAAGTCAAGTGGGGCATAAATTGTATTAAAATTTCAATTTATTCTATCGGGCCTTTTTATGATACTTCACCAGGTCATGCTGTTGGTCAGTTCTTTTGTGTGTTGAAGAAGACCAGTTCAGTATTAAGTCTCTGGAACATACCTACTTAACACTGGTTTCATCCTGTAGCTGCTTAGACTTGTTCCCAAAAGCCAGAGTTCTCTAAAATCCTACGCTGATGAATCCAATTTGAGCAAGACTATAGAAACATGGTCTCAAAACAGCCAGCCCCAGGAAAAAGAAACCCAGTCAGGTGGTTTAAATCAACAACCGTTTGAGATTTCATCCTTGTCACGTCAATCCAACACAGAAGGCTGTAAATAGAGAACTTGCAAATGAATTTTTTTTTTTACAAAAGTAAAACGAAGAGAGAGAGCCCACCAGCACACATGGAATTCTTCTGTCCTCAGATCCTGCTTCACTACTGGACAGCATCTCTGTGAGTACCACTTCCTTTTGTCGCATGCGCTGCCATTATACAAACCATAAAGTGGCCAGAAGTGCTGTGCTAGTGCAGTCTGGATTTTAAAGCTTTGCAGTATGGAGAGAGCTGAGCGCAGCCTGAAATTCATTACTAAGGATCCCCTGCAAATTCTACTTTCCAACAGCTGATTTGTAAATACAGCTGATGTTCCCAGTGTTCTGTAAAGAAAATTATTATCCATTACAGTTGTCAGTAACTGTTTAATACACAGAGTATGAATACAGTTATGTAGGTATTTAGTATCCTATTGGTTTCTGCATAATCAAAGTAAAATATTGTACTTCTTTTCACAGGGAATGTGATCTAGGAAGGAGCTAGTAAGCATCCAAATGATGCGTCATTCCCTCAAAAAGGAAGGAAGAAAACCAACTGTAAAAACCAGCAGGTCATGAGAATCAAGGTGAGCCAAAAAGTCTCTCTTTGCCTCTTTCCTTTGTAAAGCAGAAACAGATGATGTGAAGCGAGCCAAAATGCAGCAGTGTCTCTAATAAACTTGCTGCATTCCGCTTGCCGAAGGGGAGAGGAGTAAAATAACAGGCGTTCGGGAAGAGAAAAAATGAAAAGAGTTTGTTGGTCATCGCAGTCAGAGGTGGATTTGCAGCGTCCGCCAGTGATATGACACCCAATACTCTAGATTTTTGACATCACAACCAAGGTGCAAAGTTGGGAGTTGTTTAAACTACTCTCCTTCCCCCCCCCCACACCCCCCTTGTTCCTGAAGAAGAGCACGAGCTTTGAAGACACTTTAGTATGGCCTTCTCTACTCAAATCTGCCAAGAAGAGCACTCTGAGGGGGGAAGGTCTCTTACATGCCAGTTCTCAGAGCTACTCAGTCTTTACAGCCCCATCAGGAACCTTCTGTGTCATGGCAGGATGTAAGTCTCCTGTCCTAGGTAGAAAATACCCTCTTTGTGGCAATGAGCTACACTTTTAGCTTCCAGAATAGCACTTTCTCTGTTGCCAGAACCAGGAGTTAAATACAATTTCAACCAGACTGGCAAAAAAAGAATCAAAAGAGTCCCAAATGGCCCAGACTGGTTTGTATCCACACTGCCAGATGGAACACACTGGGCCAGACGTAACGGTTTCAATTTAGTTGTTATTTGTAGTGACCTTCTGGTTGTTCAACAGCTGGGTCAAGTACTAAATTCTGTCTGTAGACCCCGATGCATTTACATACTTTTAAAAGCACAGCTTCTTTTCAAGGCTGATGGAATAAAAGTCACATCGACGTGTTACATGCTTTTATGAGGGTGGGTTTTTTTCCTTTACCATCTGTTCTACCAAATTAGGAAATGATCTGCTAATAGAAGCAAATTTTCGTTTGGGGATTTCATTCTTTGGTATTGAATTGCTTATTGAATTATAACCTACACGTGTGAAAGATAGGGGAAGATTTTTCAGCAGAACACTCTTATTCCATTGAATGTCAGACTGCTGAGCCAGCTGACGCAGTCACGACTTTCCCACTCTCTCTGGCTGCCCACTCTTGCCTCCACATCACTCACTCAGTTTTAGTCTCATCATTCCAGAAAGATGTTTTCTATTTTTCCTATGAATTTCTTCTACAGGAGATGGTCCTCCTAATGCCATCTGTGGCATGTCAGCTAAAGCACAGCTTGCACCGTTAATCCCGTCTGTAACGCAACTAACAGACCTAGTTTGGATACTGCTTTTTGGGGACAGTAGGATGACGATTGGTAACATAGCGCAGTTTTTTGTCCTTCTGCAGTCACTTGATCTCATGGAGGTCAGTTTGTTAGCATGACTGTGGTACAGTGTCTGTTAAGACTGCATATCACTCCTCCTTTCCCAACTGAAGCTGTTTAAAGACACTCTTAAGAGTTTTCACCAACTCCTTAAAATGCACCATATTCATTTCTACATTTATAGAGATCACGAACGAAATGAGACTGGTATTTCTTTTTAACATGTATTTTCTTCCTTTCTAGATAGAAAAGCTGTTTTGCACGTCTCGTTCGATGCAAGCAAATGGAAAGGCTGTTTCACCACCTCGGGGGCTTCAGAAGATTGAAAAGCTTCTCCTGAGCAGAGCATGTTGTGGAGGTGAATGGAGGAGTACAGACAAATCACACGTCCCTCTGTTTGACAGTTCAGGTCTACCAGGTCTGAAGATGCAAGAACCAAGGCATAGCTTAGAGTAGCCCTAAAGCTTCTTTAAGTTATGCTTGGAAAACAGTTGTCTCTACAGTTGAAGGGATCATTTTGGTCTGCTTAAAGCATGTTTAGTTCACACCATCTCTTCTGTAATTGCCCTAGGCATGCAATTGTTACAGCCAACTATCTGATTTCTTTAGTATCATTCTTACTTTAATAAAATTTCAGAATTTAACCTTCATATGTCTTTTTAATCACGTCTGAGTGAACTGCAATAGATGTGTTAGCATGGTGAAAGTTCATAAAGTATAAAACTAATATGACAAAGATCAGAAATTCACAGTCACTTTTCCTGTTATTAATCGGGTACACAATATTATTTGCACTTCTGTTGTCTTAAAAGCTCTCTCCTGGATTTACACTCTGTGCTATGTGCTCTGCAGAGTCTGTCTGCACTCACTGCAGCTATGTATACAACTGTGCTCAAGGATTAATACTGACAGTAACTGTAGAATCATTAAGGTTGGAAAAGACCTCTAAAGATCACCAAGTCCAACCGTCAGCCCAGCACTACCCTGACCACTCACCCATGTCCTGGAGTGCCACGTCTGCATGTTTTTTGAACACCTCTGGGGACGGTGACTCCACCATCTCCCTGGGCAGTCTGCTCCAGTGCCTCACTGTGCTTTCAGTAGAGAAACCTTTCCTGATATCCCATCCCAACCTTCCCTGGCACAACATTTCCTCTCATCCTAAATATTGCCATAAGAGTATCCCTGTGACCTGTTACTGTAAACTAAGGAGTGTTTTTGCTGACCTACTGCAGTTGGATACCCTATTACGCAATGGGTTACTTAGCCAAATAAAGAAAAGGTTTTGATAGGGATTTGCATAATTAAAATGAATGAAACTGTACAAGGAGGCAGTTTCACAAAGCAAAGCCTTTCTCAAGGTGACTGTTACGTGACTTAACAGCCATTTTTTCCATCTGAAGATGAAAATCACAGAAGCACAAGTGATGGGAGTATATGACTAGAAGGAGGATCATATATAAATCACTTTATCTGTGATGACAATGTTCTCTGCAATAAAATCATGTGTTTCTTATCTCTGCAGGCCAAGGTAGTATACTGTAACAATCTGAGAGTTCTGAACCGAAGAACTGGTTACGATGTGTGATTCTATTACAATTTATCTTGAGTAAGTTAGCTGAACTGGGAATACATCAGCTAGCAGAAAGCTTATTCTGAACACAAATTTAGATTACTTTTAATTAAGACAGTTCAAGTAAAAAGTATGTTTCAAGTTGTGTGTATTCTGTGCCTGGTGCGTGCATAGGGAGTACAGACCTGTTAAAGTGTGTGTCAGATCAGCAGTGTAGTCACCTGCCTTGGCATCATGGTAATAGGTGGTGCTTTTATGTTGCTATAGGTGTGTCCTCAGTTCTAACTTGCTCTGGTGACAGCAATGTTTGGGTAAGGAAAACACATCGGCGACTTTAAAGCTAAATTGTGTTTCTTTATGTTTTAGCGTAGCAGGTCAAGTTATTTCACCCAGTGAACCAAATTGCAAGACTTCTCCTTCCCCCTAACCACCCCCCCTGCCAGTTTTACAGGGTCATCCTCTCTGTTGCTTATGGGTGGACTTTGGGATGCCTCCTGAGAATCAGGAAGGAGAAAGCTCATGCAGTTCTCTCACCAGACCTATTTATCTGCTATAGATGGTGCAAACCAGCAGCAATTTCTCTAGGGGCCTTTTCCTACACATACAGAGCAAGGATAGTGAGTTCCTGCTTCACCCTACTCTCTCACCCAGGTGGCTGGTATACACTGAAAAGTTGTTTTACTTGTGTCATGATCTAGGTCTTGGGTGAGGGGGCTGAACAGGAAATTAAGGAACTTTATCTGATTGCCTGAACTTATTGCCATAGGAGTAGCAAAATATCAAGCACTGGGCTATTAGTTCTCCCTTCTGAGTTTTGCTCCAAGAAGATGGACAGTGTTAAAAATGCTGTTTGGACAAGAACCGTGGAGAACATGAAGGTCAGAGACTAAGGTCAAGAGCTAACAGGAAAAAAATTGAGAGGTACAGGCTCCTTTCAAGTCTCCTGCAGATCAGTGGAGGGGACAGTGTACTTCTCTCACAGCCCTTAGCTTGGAGCTGTGATGGCTCTGTCTGTACTGTCACCTACTGGACAGAAACAAGTGATTAAAGCCTATTTAAACCCAATTTAAATGAAAATAGTGTCTGATCTTATTCTCCCGATAAAGGTTTAGCACATAAACCTTTCTCTAAGTTATTTGCTTATATGTAGACTTGGATAGAGGCAAGTTCTGGATGTCCTGTGAGTGCAAGGAGGAAAATGCCACCAAATTGGTGAGGGAAAAAGTCTTCTAGCACTTAGCAGGGGCACAGCCTGTGAGCCTGTAGTAAAAGTCACTCAGTACAGAGATGAAATTCATGAGAAGACTCTCCAGAAATCTCAGTGAGTCAGTACAGAGTGAGTTTTACAAGAGAATTCCACGTGTGAGTAGTTGTGGTAGCAATGAGAACTACGCTCTCGTGAGCATTTAAGTGATACAGGAACGAAGTCCATTTAGTTTTCAACAGGACTTGGAGTCTTGGACTCTCTTTTGAAAACTGGGTGCATCTTCTCAGCTTGAGTTTTTTTGAAAACCACCGAAGAGCCATCAGTCCTCCAGACTTTACCAGGAGGCTATTTCACGCATTTTATACCATCCTTCGGACATTTTATTGACTCGTTCTGCACACACCAAATTTTTCAGCACTACATGAAGAAACATTATTAAATAAGTCCCCGTTTGAATTTCCCAAATCCAGAAATTCTGGAATTTTCAATACATTTTACGGCTAAATTTTAGCCCCCGTATATTTTTGGACATGTGTATTTGAACAAATGCATTTGAATATTAATTTGGAATGCATTTGCCTATCTTAATGTGTCTTGAATATTCAGGTGCTTAGGCCCCTCGACTCAAATGTTTAGACAACTGAACCATTTTGGTGGGGTACGTACGACCAGTTGAGCACTGTTTGTTACTGACTTCGGGTATCTTGAGATGCTGGCAAAGCACCCTGACGTGAAGACTTGCAGAGCCCTGAACCTTTTTTGTCATGGTTTTCTGGGTAACAGCGAAGCAATAAACGTTGAAAAAGTGGACGTAATTCTACAGGAGACACCGTGGCACCTCCTGTCCCAAGGGGAGCTCAGACACGTGCACAAAACTGAACTTCGTTACCTCTGAGATAGGTGCAGTTTGGAGATGTGGAGAGTGGAGATACACTGGTTGGAGATGCTGCAAAGCAGGCACTGAGATGCCACTGACAGCTCTTTTCTCCCATGTCTGATCCGTGTTCTTGGGCTGTGCCACGTGAGAAAAAAAAAACGGCAGAGAAGCCCAATTCAGGCAGAACTGAGGGACCAGACACTTGGTTGGCATGGGGAGACTTTCACGTCTGTCATTGTTGGCCGTGTCTTCATCCCTCACACAGCGTTGCCTGTGTCAACTCCCATGTTAAGGTGCCCTCGTGGAGTAGGACATCCAGGGACCACACTAGATCAAGGAAATGAGGGTCCCAGATCCATGGGACTGAAGAGGAGTGTATTCCTGTAACAGAGTTGAAGGTACCCCTGCTTCACATTCCTACTCTCTTCTGGCCCAAAGGGCTCCTTCTCTTCCTGTCAGGAGCATGTCCCTTCTTTCCTCCTTCCTTCTCCTTCCTGCCATTGGCATCTATTCCAACCTTTCCCTCTGTGGCTCTGCCTCCTGCAGGATGGTGATACCTGAGCTCACCTCCTCCCACAGACATGGCAGTGCCAGGAGTCCAGCAAAGTAAAAGCATGTTGAGGAGCCTGTGCTAGAGGAGATGGGGTTGTCCCAGGTACTACACACGCTGCGGTGGGTGTTAGCCCCGGTCCTCTCTGTCCTTCCTTCTGCCTTGCCACGTTCCTTACAGATCTCCCCTGGGATTTGGTGGTCCAGGTCAGATCAGAGCAGGGCACCAGAGGACCCAGAAAGGGGGCGAAGCTCCCTTCCCATCATGTACCCTTGTTGATCAGCAGACGGGCAGTGCTCTCACCTTTCCTGGCAGGACTCAGATAAGGAGGCAGTGGTATCAGAGTGGCCATTTTTTGTAAACTCTCTCCAAAAGAGTCTACAGTTAGTAGCCTTTCACTCCAAGCAGACGCCTGTTTTAACTTGTCTGGGGGTGCTCATGGGTGGTCACAGGCTAGGAGCCCCCAGCCCATTCTGTGACGATGACTATAAAAGCTGCTGCACAGACTTTCAGGACTAAAACCATCTCCGCAGGAGCTGCCCCTGGCACTGTGACCTGCTGTGCAATAGGGTAGCAAAGCATTTGCTTCTTGTTTTAGGAGTAAGTGGGGCTTGGGATTGTGTCGGGCTGTGGCTGTGGACTGACCTGGCTGTGCCTTCCTTCCACAGGGAACGATCTCTTTCTGGTCGCAGTCCATGAGCTGGGACATGCACTGGGTCTGGAACACTCCAACGACCCCAGTGCTATCATGGCTCCTTTCTACCAGTACATGGAAACACACAACTTCAAACTGCCCCAGGATGACCTCCAAGGAATTCAGAAAATCTATGGTGAGCAACACAATCCACTCATCTGTCTACACTGAGCTCGAGTCTGTTGTGTATTTTACAGCCACAGGCAGGGTGTCCCCAAAATGCTTGCAGCTCGTGGGCTGAATTTCCTGCCATTTCAAGGGAACCACAGCCAAGTATCAGACGACTGTCCCAGCGGCGATATCTTTCCAAATCTGGGATAACCAAACCTCTGTGATCTCACTGCTGCTCCATCCCTCATTTTGTCCCCAATACCAAGGAGGTTGGGTTTTTTTTCCCTACAAGGGAAAAAAACAGGCAATTGCTGTGCCCAAGCTTTGTCCATTAGGATCAGCCAGTGCAAATAGATGGGAAGAATGTGAAGAACATGGAACATCAGGGAAAGGTAAAAAAGTATTTATGCACTCTTTTTTTTTTACTCCATATAGAGAAGGTAGGGAAAAATGTTTAGAACAGCTTAGGGAAGACTTTGCTTCATTTAATCTCCAGCTGAGCATTGTTGTACATGTGCCACAAAGATACGGGCTCGAGGAAAAGAGGTAAAAGGAGGCAGATTACGGGAGAAAACCAAGGGGCTGGAGATGATGTGGTACCATGTGACAGGACTGTGGATACCGGGGTGTGAGGAGAGGGACCTTCACAGAACGATTGGCTGAAGGGGGCTCTGGGAGCAGAGGGAAATGAAGGTTTTAGAAGCCACAGTCAAGGGGAGGCTGAGCTAGAAGATGCTAATGGATACAGACTGGGGAAGCCCATGGAAAACAGCTTTTGTCAGACATCCCTGATACCATTCTTTGAGGAAGTCTGACAGAAAGATTACTTAATAAATGTAGCACAGAGCAACATTGCTATCTAGCTATGCAACATTTGCAGCTGCTTGACATCTGGAGTCAAATATTTACTCCTGGTACCAGTAGAGCAGCTATTCCGTGAATTAGACCTGAAAAAACCACAAACTTCTGTGATGGTTGTCAGTGGGAAAGCTGATGTTTCTAAGGGATTACTGCTGGGGTCAGTGGCAGATGTGATACTAGGCAATGTTTGCATCAGTGATCTGCCAGTGAATTTGAAATTACTGCTAATAAAATTCATGTCAAGACTTTAAAGTAGTACTAGTACCACTAATACAGCCTAAACTGTGTGGCAGTTGTTTGAGTCTGATGTTTTTCATTGTGGAGTCTCCTGCTCTGGAGACTTTCCAGCCCCCCCTGGATGTGTTGCTGTGTGGGCTGCCCTGGGTGACCCTGCTCTGGCAGGGGGGTTGGACTTGATGATCTCCAGAGGTCCCTTCCAACCCCCACCGTTCTGTGATTCTGATATTCTTTTTTTTCTTTTTTTGTGACTGGAATGAGATTCATTTGTTCAAATGTAGATGTCTAAAGAAGAGAAATCTCTTTCTGGGCTAGTTTCTCCGACTCCTCTCTGAGCAATGGGAAAAACCCAAGCATTTGGAGTGTGCTTCATCCTCAGTGTAAGGCAGATATCCAAGAAAGGTCCAACATGTAAAATAAGATGGTTTGAAGCACACCCAAGGGAAACAAGCTCTTCCCGTTAGTGCAGCTGAAGATTTCTTTCTATTGTTCATTACCAAGATGAAGTTGCACGGCAGTTGTCCTGTGGTATCATTTAATTATCCATATTTTAACATAGTATATGTCAGGATAACGGACTCTGGGTGGTTTAGAAATAAAGTGCTGGGATAGTAAGTATTAAACCTCCATTAGATAATATACTTAATGTTTCATTTTTGAAAGCTGCTACAATGACATGGTGCTGGTTCTATTTTGAGATGCCGATTTAGTTCCTGTTAACTTTGACTAATCAGAAAGAAAAATAAATAATAATTTCTTGCTGACAGTGAAAGTGCCATCAAGAGGAAATTACTGGTTTCTCTGTTTTCAGATGCCTTTTCGAGAAAGGAGCAGATAAGGAATTGGCAGCCATGCTTCTTCACGTTTGTGGGTCAAGCCTATATCAGCTGTGGCTGAGCTGGGAACCAGTACTCCACCAGTACTCAGTACCAGTACTCAGCACCAGTACTCAGCTGGGGCTGGGACCCATTGCCCCGGGCAATCTGCAACGGGGCTCCTGGGCCCAGGGGTGGGGATGGGTGTACTGGGTGATGCTGGTCAGGGCTATTAAGACCTGTTAGCTTCCTCAAGGCCCTGACAATTTGTGAGAGCACAGCCTCTCGTGCACACCTCTGACAGAGCGGCGAGCTCAGTAGGGTGCTGCCTGTGGCTGGGCAGCAGCACCAGTACACTTCCAGTTGTTTTTCACTTATGTAGTGACATTAAACTTGAGCCACATACTGTGTTAAGATTCTCCATATACAATATAATAATCTTAGCATTTTAACTTGGGAAAATCTTTGAAAAAAGCAGTATGAATGAATTACTGCCTAGTGCAGGTGCTGGTTAGGAATTTGGTTGTTGGCTGTCATGGAATCATGCAGGGCTTTTCTCTGAGGCCTTTGAACTGGAATGGGTTTGGGATAATTACAGAAACACAGAAGGCATTGGGTTGGAAGGGACCTCTGAGGGTCATCTAGTGCAACCCCCTGCTGAGAGCAGGGACATCTCCAACTGGGTCAGGCTGCTCAGAGCCTCACCAAGCCCGGCCTTCAATGTCCC
>JAAGNO010182990.1:0-28919 GCA_033439905.1 Ceryle rudis
CTGGACCAGATACCCAAAGAGGAAAGGAAAATGAGAAGACTAGAATCTGAAAGAGCTGAGGCCTTTTTCTAGAGTGGCGATGAAGTTTCAGGTTAGAGAGGTTATTTAAACATCCGTGTCCCGCATGGAAGATAAAAGCTCGCAGCAGAAAAGCCTGGCGTCGGGGCTCTGCATGGCGTGCCCCTCGCTGGGGGCTGGGCTGGGGGCTGCCTGTGCTAGGCTGTCCCAGTACATCCCTGCAGATCTGCCCGCTCGCTGGGCAGCACAGGGATGAGCCTCCACAGTCCCTGTGCCACCTCAGCACTGTGCCCTGTAGCGAAATGCCCGTTTCACTACAACAACAGCTTTGCAGGGCTGTGACTCTGGATGCATTTTCTGCGCAAGAGGCACGTCCCTGGTCTGGTCCCCGTCTAGAAAACCCCCCGCGCTTCCTGGACACTCGTGAAGCCTGACTTGCTCCTGCATCAGTTGGTGCAGAATGCACGGAAGCAAAGCGTAACCGGTTGTCAATGCCAATAATGGTTTCTCACCGGACCTCTCCTCTCCGAAAAGAAAGGCCAAGCACAAAAAGTCATTGCTGAAGACAACAGGAGAGCTGCATTTTGGTCCCCCTGACGTTCTTGGTGTCACGCAAAAATTTAGATTAGTAAACTGGATTGAAAGGGCGAGTTCCTTTAGATCTCAGGTTTAGGTTGGTAGGAAAAACGAGATCGTATCGGAGAGCACGAGCATTTTTTGCTATTTGTAATTTCACAGTTAAAAGGAATGGATTTACATGGATGGATGGCTAGATGGATGGATGGGTGGATAAATAGGTATAGACAGACATGTATTATTTATTATCTTATTATGTTATAATATATACAACTACTTTTTAGACATGACAGTCATTGTTACAACCACTACTTGTTTAGATGTCTTTTAACTACGAAAAAAACAGCCTTTTTTTTTTTTTTTTTTTTTAATACCAAATACATCTCGCAGTTCATATCTGAACCAAAAGTGACACGGGAAAATGTCTTTTTGGGCAAACTTAGCTTTCTTTGAAGTGTCTGTAACTCTGAATCCAAACCCCTAGTCTTAATTGGTTAGATGCCTGATTTTTCTTTCTTCTAAGGATTATTTAAAAATTCAGTACAAAGACATCAGATTTGCAGTGCTGTCATTATAAACTTAAGCCGGTGAGGCAACAGAATGAGAAAGTCATCTTGGGAGTTAACACAACTCGGGCTGCATGCTTTGTATTTGCCATTTATTTCTGTGGTTCCTATGAAGAAATGCGACAGCTCCAAGTGTCAAATTCCTGAAAAGCATCCTGCTGATAACTGCAACAGCCTCACTGTATTTTATTAAGCAAACTGATTAAAACATTAAATTCCCAGGGATGAAATTTTATATGTGAGCTTTCTTCCTTCTTCTTCTGTACTGAAACTCATCTCTGTACAGAATTTAGCACGCTCATAGCTCAAAAGATGCATTATCTAAAAAACCAGATGTTTATTAAAGATTCATCAATCTGTACTCTAGATAAAAGTAAAGAAATCCTTTCGACCATTGTCAAATGGTAGGTTAGTGAGTGTCTGAACCAGTAGCACATTTTTCTGACCATTTTCTCTCAGGTAGATTTGCAACTAAGAAAAGAACTTTACCAAGAGGTGAACTATGTGCAGCTTTACAAACCAGGGAGCCTGATCTTGTAAATGCAGCTGATGTGAGCAGTCACGTTGACTTGAGTCAGAAGAATAAAATGGAAACAGATTATTCCCCTGTGCAAGAGCTGGAAAGAATAAACTCAAGGGGAAGAAATGGGTCGCTCAAGTGCACAGCCAGGGAATGTCGTGGGCCAGACCCACTGCTGAGAGTCCTGTATGTTTTCCCTCCTCGCTGAGCACGGCTGACCGCACTCCCCCGCTCCTGGACGGGGAAGGGAGTTGGATGATCAGAGGAGCTCCCACGAACAGGGCCTGGGGTTAAATTCTGCAAAGTTACACCAGCAGCAAACCACAGCCATGCAGAATGAGTTATTCTGCGTTTCTGCTGCTGTGACAGCCGGCAGAGCCCAGACATCTCACCCAGCCCGCCTCCGGCACTCTGCATGACCATCACCCACCCCACGTTTCTCCACTATTTCAAGGCCAGCATTTGGATACTGCAGACATCTGGTTCTCCAGAAAAACCTCCAAAGAAAAGGGGAATCTCTTTTCCACTTTGGCTTTGGTTGTACTCACCTAATTAACTGCTTCCAGATCTATCAGACATAGATATTGAGTGTTGATAGTATTGTATAAAACTGACAGCTGACCAAAAGCAAAAGCGGAGCATGCCCAGGAGGGCATCTGAGCACAAAGGGGGGAACCACGGCCCCTGCAGCTCACACACGTGCAGGTGCCCTGGGCAGCACCCCCCTGGCATCTGTAAGAGCTCTACATGCACAGAGCAAGGGCAGCTCACCCACCCAACACAGGGGGTTGCGCAGGGGACAGCGTCACAAAACACAGAGCAGCCTTAAGTGTGTCGGGAACTTTGGCACACAGGTTATTTCAAGTGGCACAGCAGAAGCCTCATTTCTAAGAGCACTCCTGAGAGCAAGAGGTCCTATCTCCCAGCTACGTCCACCATCAGGCTATGATGGATGCAGTTCAGGAACCACCTGCCTTACCAGCATCACCCTCCTCCTCTGACAAGCCTGAGCTGAGCCGGTTTGCAGAGCGTCACGCTTTGCTTTAACACACTCTTTGCATCAGTCCGGACGGCAAGCCAAATTTTAACAATATTGCTGCCTCCCATTGGCAGCCCTGAAACAGTTCCTGAAATTCAGCATGTCCCATCAGCAGCTTAAAAGTCGCCTGCATCAAACGCTATCGCAACCAGCTGACCTGAGTTGCCAGAGCAAAGCTCACGCAGGGCTGGTCGGGCACAGGTCACGGGCAGGGTGACCACACACAAGCCGTGAGAACGTGGGTGCTGAACGAGAGAGAGTGTGCCTGGCTGTGGACACCCTTGGAACATTTTAACTCAACGCTGAATGTCAGAAATCATCAAATAAGAAGTGTGGAAATTTATGTGCAGCTCACTAATTTAAATCACCTTCCAGATACTCATCCCAAACCAATCCTGCACAGTTTGCCACCTCAACAGTTTAAAAAGAAAAGAAATCTTTCTTCTCCAGACATTCAGCGGCACAGCTCCACTCTGCAGTCTTAATGACTTTAAGAGGGTCCTACCTCAGGGTAGTGTTTGGTCTTAAGGCCTAAACTCTGGGAAAAAAAAATAGAAATGTACATACCCACTTTAATTTATGGAGCCTAGGTGAAATCCTAGATGGCCGTCGGATGCCAAGATTTTATCTTCCAAAGATTTTCTTTGCTGTCAATGGACTATTCAGCCAGTACAGCTGAGCACGCGCAGCATCGTCCCTTAACCCGGATTACACCTTCTCTGCTTGTTGAGAGCAGGCAGAGAGCTCTTTGTCTTTCCACAGCAGCTACAGGGAAACCTGTAACTGGAGTAGCCTTAATATTTCCACTTATGAACAACTGTGTGTCCTTATTGTGGGGTGATATTTTATAATTAAACTCCCACTGATGTTAAGGGAGTTTGAATGCTGTGGATAATAACAAGCTTATTATATTAGTGTCTGAAAGCACACTGTAAAGGAACTTACTCCCCCATTAGTGTCAGAAGTAACGACCTGAAAATAGGCACACTCACTTTAAGCAGTGAGTGGTTTTAGATATCTATCTATCTATCTATGTATATCCATATATATATATTCACACACAGAACTCCCCCTTAATTACCTTTGACCACTGGATTATATAATGACACCCAGACTACATGGCTCTTCTGCATTAATTCCATTAAAAGAACCCCCAAATGAGATATTGCTTCTAGCTCACCTGTGAATTTAGGGGGGTTTTTTTTGGTTTGTTTTGTGTTTTGTGTGGGTTTCTTGTTTGTTTTGTTTTTCTTTTACCCTATAAACCAAAAGCCCATTTTCAAACAGAAATTAAGAGATCCCACTCAAGCATATTGGCTATGAAGCCAACACTGTCAGTTGGTATCACACATCATTCTGCAGCTATTTTGTAACTATGGAAAGTGTCCTGAAATACGGTTTTCTAAGAAAGGTACTGTGTACCATAAAAGCCAGACTTTAAGACCGTGGCTCCTAAGGTTTCATCAGACAACGGCAGCTGAATGCTTCTGTACAGTTAGTGCTGCTGACAGTCTTTTTGCTACAGAATGGGTCAGCCACAAGATCTGGAGCTAAAAATACTTTAAAATGAGGTTCCTAGATTCCTTGTAAGGTTTCCAAACCTGCTGTTGAGTAGGCACTTACAGTTGCCTAATATGAGGTCATTTTTACTCTTTCTCCTGAACTATCCAAAAGCCCAGATCTGTTGAGGTCTTGGCTTGGCTGAATCTCCTACAGAATAGACCAATATACTTTGGTGTCTTCCTAATTGTTCAGACTATTAACATGTACAAATAAATACATAGGACCTTCGAATATGCCTGCTGTAGAGTGGCTTACATCCAGAGAGGCAGTGAAATGCAGAGTTAATTCTGTTCTTAACACATCCTGTTAGGACAATACATTGCGGTTCATAAGGTCTTCTCTAGTGCAGAAATAGATCCCTGAGTAGCCAACACATTTGGCAACAGCACCCTGAATTCGGAACAGACTGAAGCTTTAAATCGATTTCCCTCGTTCTTTAGCTTGCAGTCAGACCACAGCTTAATTTCAGAACGACCAGCAAAATACTGCATGCATCAGAAGAGCGCTGCTTTGGGACCTTATCGTGCATATTTTTAGTGTGAAATATTATCAAAAGTTTTCCCTACTTCAAACTGAAAGCTCAGCTGTACCTGTCTGAATGCAAACCTTCCACATTAATATAATGCGGATGAGAGATTTAGAGCGTTTTCCCAGTACAAGAGTTAATGGGCCCAGTCATAAATCTTGTCTCATGGATTAAACCCAGAGGATCAAATGCAGAGATTTATTACTTCATTTATTACTCCATCTGAGTTAATCACTTTGAGGAAATACTTTGTTCAGTGAAACTAGAATGTTTTTTTATAATCAGGTCATGGCTTCCTTAGACATACTTGTTATTTTTTATGACTATGGTTTATGACATTTATAGCGCCGAGTGGGTCTGCACATACAGCAAGCCTACTGATGCCCCATAAAGAATGTGCCTGCGGGTTTAGAGCCTACCCCTACCTGCACGAACTGCGAGGCTGCGTTCCTTCCTGCCTCCAGCAGTTTCCTTCACCTCCTGCTAAAAGCAGCGAGTTTCCACTGATCCCACCACCTTCAGCCTTTCCTGAAGTGCAGGTATTGGTGGTCCGTGGTTTAGCAATCCTCGCAGACCTGGGTAAGGCAATCAGCAGACCAAGCGATGCTATTAATCAGATCTGGAGCCTAGGCCTTTCCAAATTTTCAGCACGTTATAAAATAAAAGGATTCCGGACCTTTTGGTAAATTATCTGCTGCTGCCTCTGTCCACAGGTCCAGATGCCACAGATCACCAAACCCCCCGAAAACCTACATGTCGTGGAGCCCCCAAGCTCTACAGGGAAAAACAAACCTGCCACGGCCTGTAGCTCTCAGAGTACATTTATTTTGGAGTGGGTAGACTGGATAATAGGAAACCTTCCTCCATAGCAAAGGTGTAATTAGCTTTTCTGTCCCAGTTCATTTATCAGTGGAGCTGAAGAAGGTGGATGCAATCACTGGAATGCTGCTTAGACACACTAATGCAGGAGCAATGATAAGATCTAATGTAATGCCGTAGGATGCTGAAATGGAAGCAAATTGCACATCCAGAGGAACTCAGCTAAATTGTTTTCCAGGCTCAGAATAAATAAAAACAGAGTGGCATTTTCCTTATCGGGGACCAAAAATGTAATGCGATTAATTCTGCAATTTAGCTATAGTTTATTTGTGCGTTAGAGATAACAGCAGGGCTGTGGGTAAAAGCCAGCTTGCTCGTGCTCCTGACTATTAATAATGCGTGCAGATCTTATTCACTCACTGAAACTAAACCAAACTGGAAAAAAAAACCCCAACAACTAAATGATAAAGGAGTTCTGCTGTATGGAAAATGCATTTAATGCTTTTGCCACCTTTTCCCAGGGAACATCTCTTCAATATTTTTGTTAGCACTGCAGGTGAATCAGATTTATCTCGCTAGTCAGTGCCACTTCCCTCTGGTCTTAGGAAAGGATATTATCTAGGACGTGTAAAGCAACAGCAGTGCAGCACAGAGCACACGAGAGTGTAACAGGCATAGCAAGCACACACTACCTAGATGGATTTACACAGACTACATAAAAAGAGTCCAGAATGGATTTTAATTTTTCCTACTGATAGCTTGTGCTACTCAGTGCCCAGACATGGCAGTGGAAATGCAGCTCCCCTCCTTCTGGGTGCTGCAGGTCGAGGGAGCGCGCAGGAGCTGGCTACCAAGAACTGAAGCAAAGTTTGCACGCTTCATTACTTTCCCATCTCCTTGCCTAGGCACGTGGTTTTGCTCGCCTGGATATCTAGGCATGAAGGAGCAGCTGTATCTTATGATTCTTACACACTTCCTACGTGTCCCTGTGGCCCCACACTGGTGTGCGTCGTGGCTTCTCATGGAGACCTCAGGAGGATCAGATGTGTATCACAGGCTCCCACCAGACACCCCTCTGAACCTAACCTCTGTCCTCCAATCCCTGCACACAGCAGGCAATCAAAGATCTGTGCCACCTTCTGCGTGCTGCAGATCTCACTGGTCCTTGACTTTCCAGGCCAGACTGCAAGCATTTACAGAAACTAGGTTCCTACCGATCCCTAACAAAATAAGCTGGGGATGCAAATTAAGAATAAAAAGAGGTGCATTTCAGAGCTTTAATACCTCTCTTCTACATCCACACAGCAAAGCCCAGCTGGGTGCAGAAAAAATGCTCCTAAACTGCTGTCTCATCCCTGTATCCCTAATCCCACCCTGTGGCATTCTTGGATGCTGGATTTCATCCTCCTCCTTTCTTTTATGCTGGCCCATGGCCCAGGTAGGCAGAAGTAAGCGCAGAGCCACGTAACAGCTGACATCATGGAGGAGCTTCTCATCTCACATGTTTTGCTGCCCGCTGACCTTGGTGGGACTGTGCCAGCTTCGCACCTGCACAGCAAAGACAAGTCTCTGGCGAGTCTCCAGCATCTGCGTGTGCTGGGCAGAGGAGTGCTTCCTGCCACGTAAAGTCCTCATGAGCACATTCTGCTTGGTCAAACACTATAGCATGAGGTGCTCCACAAGCACATTGCCCTGCCTGTGATCAGGGCAGCTCTGCTTCCACTTGCCCAGCACCACCAGCGAGGTGGTGCTGCTTAGTGATCTGCCACATGCATCAGAGAGAGAGATTTCTGAGCTGATATGTGGGCTGAGAACCTCAGGAGTATTAGGCCATCTCATACTTTTATCTGCTGCATGAGTTGTGGCCAAGAGTAAGAATAAATAGGACAACAATCAGCAGTGGAAAGAGGCCATCAGATTAGGCCTGAGAAAACATCCAGGGGATTAGGTTTTCTGCACACTGCCTGTTCAGCTACAAGGCTCTCTACCCGTATGACAATACTGGTGGGCAAGGTTTTTCTTGCTCTTCTCCCACTTCTCTTATTTGTGCAGCATTACCACATATTTACTAACGCGCATTTTCTCTCCCTTGCTTTCTCAGATACCTTTTTGCACAGGCACAGCAGGACAAAAAAGGCCTCCAGATGCACACTAGGCTCAAAGCAAAATAGCCTCCTGCACCTCATTTTTATCACCTTATTTATAGGAGAACCCTTCCCAAGGTCTGTGGGCAAATACAGGTAGGTAACTGGATAACACGGTGTGCAGGGGAGGCAGAAGGGAATAAACCCCTGCTTCTACCCCATGGAGGGCAGAGCAGCATTGACTCTTTTACGAGCAAAAGTAGAGGATACAAATTAAGTGCTCTGCAGAAAATGTGCTCTTTAGGAAATCCAAAAGCTTTGCTTTGTCTTGGCTCCAAGAGTGCTACATCAAATCAAGCTTAACTAAGGCTCTCTCAAAGCCACATAAAGCCCCGGGGGACCTCAGGAGCTCAAAACGTGGTATGTTGAGAGCAAATCGCACAGAAATCGTAACAGTACCAACCCCAAAACTCTGGTGGTGTTCAAGCACCCAGCCAGGCAAAGCAACGGGGCTGAGTCTGCTGCAGTTTTAGCCTTTAACTACTCAACCAATATTGCTATGGTTTGGTTCTCCTTCTTTGCCCCCCTGAAAACACTGAGGGGACCAGTGATGAAAAAAACATGTAACACGGGAACTCATTTAACACCACACAGAGAACAGGTCAAGACTATCTGATGAAGAAACAACAGTGATAGTTTTGCTGAAGTATTTTCTATTTGGCCATCACCTAGAAAGCAAACTGTCTGCTTAACAAGAATTAATCAAGTTTTGAAGCAAACAAGTACGTTATTAAAGGTCTCCAAAGTGGTAAAAACTGTAAGCAACAGCAAAATACTGAGTTACCACATTATCCTCTGAAGAAAACACTCTAAGAAAGTCAACGGGATCCTACTGTTCTGCTGCCAGGCTTTCAACACCCCATACTTTTACACTCATTTTTTATGTGCTCAGAGAAAATTGATACCATGGAACAAAAACAATCAGCAAGAGGGAAGGGAATGGTAAACTCAGGATACTTGCTGGCTTACTTCATCTTTCCCAGCACTTCTTAAAGGCAACAAAAAAAAAGTTACGTTGCATTTCACAGCCCAACAGAAAACCACGTCTTTCCGGAACCCAGCACTTGACAGTTAAGAAACCTCCTGATTATCCCAGCAAATTAAACATTCCTGCACCCCCATGTGTCACGGTATCTTCCAGCCTTGCCTGCTCTACCTCAGGAGAGGTTTTCGAGACTCCCTGGGGTCCCTCTGACTGCTGTTGTCCTCCAGACAATGTTCAGCAGGGCTGAAGTCAAGATACAGGAGAAAAGCCACCAGGGCTGGAAGGTTCATGCAGCTCAGGCTCCCTGCCTACTTTAAAAAACCCAACTTCCAGGAAAATTTGGAGGGGAAAACTTGAGAGAAAGAAAAGCGGGGCAAGAGCAGGAGGGATTAACTCCTCTTCCAGGTCTTTGTGTACATGGATGTGTCAGAAGCAGATGGGCACATCTGACAGGGTTGCTCCCTCGCAGGAGCTCCACAGGATTTGAAAGCAGTTTGAGGAGGGAAGGTGACAGTTCAGAAAGTGAAGCACTGAGTATGTCAGTCATGGGAGACAAAGAGAAAAAAACAAAACAAGACAAAGCTGCTGCCACATTCCCAGTTCGCTGTGTTTTACATCGTGGTTTGGCAGAGCAGAGCCCAATCAAAATAGAACATTGCAGTGAATTTTCCAGAAGTCTTTTGTCCTTCTGCTGCTTCTTTCTCCTTTACACTCTGAAAGGAACTTGAGGAGAAGACTATTTACTAAATGAATTGTGCAGGATTTGTATTTATCTTTTCAGTATTGCTTATTTTTCATTTCTTTCTTAATTTTTTCTCGATCAAAATAAACCCATCAGGAACCAGATCTGAGAAGCAGATTATATTCAATTCTAATCACAGCAGCCATTATTTGTGCTAAATATTTATACGGAATGGCTCAGGTCACCTATTAAGCTAACTTACACAGACACTCCTTGATAAGGCATGCTCTTCATTATAGCCCTTGATCATCCCTAGAGATGCACAGTGCCTATCAAAGCTCCATCACATCCAAAGCTGTGGAGTAAGACCTCTTTTGCAGCAGGGCTGCAACTGTACAAAGCCAATGTAAAATCAATACAGCTGACTAATGAAGGATCCCTTTGCTTGTGTAGCCAGACTCTGAAGTGGCTAAAAGCCATCAGCATAGTGCCTGGTACACCCACTGCTCTGGGATCCGTTCTAAAGCTGGGTAAAGATGCTGAGCAGACACAAACCAGAGGAAGTCTCCCCCCAAACCAACAGTGGCCACGCAATTTTCTACTGAACAGGTATCTGGCACCACTCAGAGAGGTCTCCAGAGCCCCAGCCCTGTACAGCCTACGTAGGAACGGAGGGACGCAAAGGTGTCACAGTTCAGACGAGGGTTTGACCCCTGGCACAAGCACGGCTGAGATTTTGTATTTCCAAAGCAAAACAAAACAAAAAATAATTACAAACCCAACACACCGATTGGAAATGGTTTCCTAACTGCAGCACTCTGGGTTAAATCGCAAAGTCCCCGAGTTTCTTAGCAATTTGGAAGGATTAATTTTGCCTAGTACATATTCCGCACTGTCCTAAGAACTGCCGTTAGCAAGTGTTTTTGGTTAATCTTTTGATTAATCTCTCTTCAACAAGGGGAATTGTTTTTGCCACTCAATTACTATACAGCAGGCTAAATTCCCTTCTCATCATTTGACTTATAAATCTCCCTGTTATTCTTTTTTTTTTTTCCCCTCCTTGCTTTTCTAAAAAACATGCCATCAATAAATAATAGGGAAGAAAACTAATTCAGACTCAAATTCTTACTATAAAACCCATGCAGATGACAGCATATAGGTCACCAGCTGTAGCGCAGCACAATACGGAATTTGCGGGAAATCTGTTAGGACGATTTCAGCAATGAGAAACACATGATAGCATAAACAATTTCACACAATGATCACAAAATGAACCTGCCCTCCCACTGCCCTCCTATTCTCCTACTGTTGTTTCAGATTTGCCTCTTTATTACAAGAAAATATACCTCTCAGTTTTATTAGGACATGGGTGAGGGAGCGCTCCGTGTGATAGATAGGGAACAAAGCAAGACATAAGCGCGACTCAAGGCATGTAACAAGCCTTATCTTGTAAAACCCTGTGCAACTAGCACTGAGGATGCAACACTCCTGTGTTACTTTCCAGATAAGTGTGATTTTTTTTTTTTTTTTCCACTTTGAACAGTTACGAAAAGCTTTCCATCCAAATTGAGATGTAATCCTCAAGGTTTTCAGTTAAATACTCCAAGCACAAAAGAGAAGGAGAAGGATATATCATCCATTCAAGAAATGGTGCATGGCAGTTGGGACATGAGGGAAATTCTGAATAATGACACCAGGACAAACCCTTGTGTGGCACAAGGATCCTCTTAAAGAATGACACGTAGCCGACCAGACTTCCATTTTTTAAGGTCAAGACTGGAAAATGTACCCTGTGAACGGCATGAAACCCTTTGACCCAGTATCAGTGGTGTTACTGGGGGAAAAAACCCCTCCTGTAACCAAGCAGAGTCAGACCAAATTGTCTTTTTGAAAATAAAGGTATAAACAAAGCTTGCCTAAATTTGAGCTGATGGCCCTAGGGAAAGCAGATATTTCGAACCAGATGCTTAGACCATTAGACCATCTGCTCTAGAAGTGTCTGAAAACCAACTGCTATGATGGAATTCTTCTCCCTCCCTCATTTTCTCCTTAAATCAATAGGTCTCTACACAAAGTATTTACAGTATTTTACTTTCCCAACTCCTCCTTTACTTGGAAGTCCTTAGGATATCTTCCCCCAGTGAGCTGTGAGGAGAAAAGGAGTTATCAGTTGATTTCCACCAGACTTGTGGTGGGTATCTTGTCCTCCAAATTATAAAAACATACTAATAATTTTTTATGGAATATTCACTTAAAAATATATGGCTAATTTGTGCATAATCATGTCAAAAAATTATAAAAATCATTTGTTACGTGTGAAGTCCATTTTCATAACTCTGCTTGCTTCCCTTCTTCAAATGAAAACCGTCTGTACCATGATCTTGAATTTGGGGGGTATATGTTACTTAGAAGTATTTGCAAAATAACCTAGAAGAACCAGTTATTTTAATCATACAGGTTTCGGAGTTTTTTTTTTTCTTTGCTAATTCACTGAGCGAAGTATTTTTATTTAAAAAAATCTGGGTTACAAGGAAGGCCACAGCACGGGTAGATGCTCCTAAGCTGTGAAGTGTCAAGAACAACATCAGCCAGCAGAAAACCTTGAAACAAAGAGAGCTCAGGTTGATTCGTTCCCACCTTTCTGAAGCAAGAGAGACACAGCCCCATCATTAAGAGCCTGCTGGTTTGTACAGCCTTGGGCATCACCTTCCAGCCAGTACCCAGTATTTCATGGGATGCCAGAGGGGCGTGTGTCCTTACACCAAGTTCCTCACATACGAGCAACCTCACAGCGTCCTGCATTTTAAACCCTAAACCAGTAGATACATTTCCATAACTGTTGTCAGAAAGCAGATTTAAGTGTAAAAAAAAAAAGTTTACTCCTTCCCCGGTTTGACAAAAGGCACAACATCTGAATGGTTTTATTTTCAGCAGCACTTACTACAAATCCAAAGCCCAAGTGCAAACAACCCGAAGTATGAAGATCTGGAGCTACATTTTATGCTGTGGTTCTTTATTTGCTGTTTATCTTAACCATCTCTCATATGAAGAAAAAACTGCCTCAGTTTTTAATTCCTCCCCTCATCAACGCTTTCCAATACCCTCAAAAAGGATTTAAGACTCCAGCTGCCCCATTTCACTTTGACTCCCATCCCGTTCTTCTCTGCTCACCTTGCTCAGGCTATTGGAGCACCTTCTTTCATTTTTTAATGACTTCCTATAATGTTCTCCAAATATACTGCTCCTTCCGACCATCTGCACTAGGGCTCCCCATTACAAAAACTCACTGCCTACTTGCAGCTAGCTTGGCACGAAGCACAGAAACTGGGAACAAACATGGTGATTAAATAACAAAATCTGAATATGGGTAATTTTTTTCTATTTCAGACAAAATGTTGTTGGGATTGTGCATGTGTGAAGTGAATTAAATCTTAGTAGGGTGATTCCCTGGCTCTTTATTTAAAACAGAACCAGCAAAAATAGAATACCAATAGTATGGAAACGTTGGGGTTTATATTTTATTTGCACCCATATGGCAGGCAGCATTGCTCATTTCAATAATAATGATTTTTAATTAAAAAAAAAAAAAAAAAACACCTCCATAACTTTCACAACAGTCGAGCAGGAACTGCTCGAAGAAAAGATGTTTATTATCCTGGCAATTTTCCCTGCTCCTCAAACTGCCACGTCTATCTCTTGTACCCCAGTTGCAACCAGCTAAAGCTAACGGTGTTCCCGGCATCCCAGCGCGTCTCTGTGGAGAAGAGAAGCAGGAACAGCACGGGGGTGGGTGGCACTTTTCCATTCTGCAGAATTAGTTCAGCTCACAATAAAAACATGTTCAGCTACGATGCCTCAGCCTTGTTTATGTGGAAATTCTTCCAAGGCTTTACTTCACCAATTTTTGTAAAGCCATGAGTAATAGTGAGTTTTCCTAAGCATCCCATTGTCGTAATGGCATCATAGCTGAACAATCTCCAAATCAGGAACAGTTATGTCACAACAACTCTGCTGAGAAAGTGTGTTTACTTCTCATTAAAAAATGAAGAACAGAGTCACAGAGAAATCGCACATCTGGACCGACGGGCAAAGTCTTTGCAGATCCGTGGCCAGCACCCAGGTTCCCTAAATCCGAGTCTGATCCATCATCTACGCAACGCGCAGCCCATTACAGCAATGACAACTACTAAATGGTGGTTGGCATTAATATTTCAGCGTTTCTGGTTGCGGGTAGGATGGCAGAAACAATGCACAGCACAGAGCAAGGCAGCCCATGATATGAAGTTGAATGCCACTCTCTTTAAGGTCTGGTATAACACAGGGCAGCTGGAGGCATTAAACTGCACCACTCTCTTACATGTGGCCCACCAGTCTGCCTGCTGCAAGACTCGCCTGCACGGGAAGCCGTGCAGTACACAGGAAGATTTTGCTGAATAACTCATTCAAAAATGCAGAGCACACAAGGAAAGTCAAAATCCCTTTTGTACGGCAGTACCCTTCAGCAGAGTGCTCTCTCTCACTCCCGGTCTTAGCATTTGCACAGAAGAGGCTAAGCAGAAGGGAAGGAGGCCTCCAAAGCACTCAAGAAATCTCTGGGTCAATGAGAATCATGGCAGCACCCAGCCCTAAGTGTTTTAACTGATGTAAGAACATGAGGAATTAATAAAGCCAAGCTGCGAGAACCAATTTCATCTAATATTGCTTGTAATCACTACCAGGAAGATGCAGAAAGTCTGCAGACAGAGTTTGGTGTAAGGCCAGCAAGCTAATTTCCATTTGCATAAGTCATTTAGAAGAAGAAACTATTTAAAATTATGTATCCATGACACATTACACGGGAATAGATGAAGAGTAATCTTGAATAATAGTTCGGTGTGTATGTGCGGAGGAGGGGGAAGGGAGCTGCCTTGATAAAAGAGTGTAATTTGCAAGCATTTCAGAGCAGAGGGATGAAAATACCCAGGTTACAGACCACAAGATGTGAAGGAAAGCAATCTGAAGATGCTGCTTCAGGGAGGACATTTTGTTTCGTCCCTAACTTGAAGGGAGAAAAGAAGACGTAGCCTTGCACGTACGCCCTCCAAAGCTGCACTGCAGCAGCGATCCTGAGGGCACCGTCCTACGGTCCAGGATAACTCATCGTTCTTCATACTATTTCATGCCTTTGTCTTTTAAAGCATCACTACTGAAGCACAGCGTTTCCATCACACGTAGGTGTAAAAAGAGAGCTGTTTTGTCCAACGGATGAATTTGATGGGAGGAGGGGGGGGGGGAAAGAGACACACACACTTCATTTTCCCTGAAGAGCAGTGTGAGATTTCCAATCCTCAGCTTTAACACATAAAATATTAAGAGCCAATTTTCAGCTGCACCTCTGTCACTTCCATTATCATTCTACACGTCCAGAGGTGATAATGGACTCAGTAAATTGCAGCCTCTTTCCATCCCAGACCACGAGGGCTTCCACCTGGGGACAACCCCGCGCAAGGGGCAGCCCAGAGATATGCTAATGGCATCCACCCGCAAGGCGCTAGGGAAGACAACGGGATGTGTTCAAAAACCCAAGGTGCTGTCTAACAAAGGCAGGAAAACAGGAACAAAGCAAAATCAAAAAGGGGTGAGCTTGCTCCCCAGAGTTATGCCTGTATTGCAATCCTCGCAGACTTTGGCTGAAAATGCGCTGGTCAGTCCAACTTTTTTTTGCATCCAGACACACCCTGTCTGAGCTATTTACTGCTCCAGTTCAGCCACACTGCTAAATATTACTGAGAGCAATGATTTTTTAATTACGAAGTGACAGCAAAATGTATCACAGCATGGGTGGTGATGCATCTACAACTGGTATTCCGCACGTCTGCTGAGCTCACGGGCATGTTTCAGAGCTGGACAAACAAAAGCTACTCGAAACGGCATACTGGTGCTGCTGGGAGCTGCCTTCACATGGTCCCAGCTCTGCTTGAGAGCCCAGGACATCACGCTTGTAGTGACGCGCACCGAATTCCACAGGAAATCACTCCAAAAAGTTGGTGATTTTGAAATGATGGCAGTGTAAAACAGCCTCTGGGGACCTCCTTCTTTTCCCATGGACACAATCAATCTGAATCTCAAATCCGGCCGGTAGATGGAAAGTGTCCAACAGGTAATAATGAAATTGAGGTCACGTCCAGCACACCGCAGGGCTTTCCTGTATGAAGAAGCAGCCTTCAAGAAATAAACGGCAATAATGGAGAGCCAGATGTTGGTTTGAAGTGGTAACGTCCATCAGGGCTGAACAACGTGGTGTGCTCGGGTCATGGGAACAGCATCCCTCCTGCTCAGGCCCTGTGAGCATCGCATTTTGTTTCCCTGAACTGAGGGTTGAACAAGTGATGTCTGCCAAAGCCTCCGTCCTGCTATGCTGCTGAAGAAAGGAAAGGGCACTTTGCTACTACATGTTGTACTTCAGTGGTTACTATCTATGGTTTTCCCCAGCAAAACATTCCTCACATAAAGCACAAAAGCAAGACAATAGGGAACACAGCACCCAAACGTGCTTTTTTTTTCCCCAAAAAAAGCACAAGCAAGCTTCACAGCTTACATGAGCAACACGAGGCAAAAAAACCTAGGCAGATAAGTTCTGAGAGTTCAAGATGTCACATCTGACATGGGCTTGAACTTCATGGCACCACAGCTTTCAATACCTACAGGAGGCCTATAAGAAGGATGGGTACAGTCTTTGTAGGAAGGTCTGTTGCGACAGGACAAGGGGTTATAATGGTTTAAAACTGAAAGAGGGGAGATTTAGACTAGATATAGGGAAGACATTTTCTACAATGAGGATGATGGAACACTGGAACAGGTTGCCCAGAGAGGTGACAGAAGCCCCATCCCTGGCCCCATTGCAGGGGAGGTTGGCCGGGGCTCTGAGCACCCTGCTCTAGTTGCAGATGTCACTGCTCCCCGCAGGGGGGTTGGACCGGATGACCTTGAAAGGTCCCTCCCACCCAACCCAGTCTGTGATTCATTCCACGATATTTAACAGCCCGGAGGGGATATGCAGCCCAGAGCCCATTAGCAGCAGCAAAGCATTATCATCTGCTTACTCCCCAAGTCACTCAGGGCTGCATCCCGTCACAGCACCTACCCTTGTATCAGCGCTTAACAATCTCTGGGAAGCTACACATCAATTTTACCTGCACCTCCTGCATGTGCTTAGAGGTGTATCTTGCATAGGATGATATTATTTCAGGAAGTCAAACAGCAACACTTGATCCAAGTTGTAAGGTGTCCGCAATTAGCTCTCATAAGAATTACAATTTTGAAAGTTCAGGAGGTTGGATTACTCCAGCTGCATTTCAACAAGTACTAATTTTGCATGTGCCAGTCTCCTCACAAAAAAATTCATTTCTATGAATTTTTAATGATGCAAAGTAATTTTTTCAAGGTCATTGAGAGACCGAGCAGTTATTCAGACATTAAATTTGCTCACAGTTTCTTGGCAGCTTTGCAAGAAAGAGAGCAAGGATGGTGTGCGGTGGCAGCTGGGGGGAAGGATGATGGGGTAAAAGAGCAGAAAGTAAGTTGAAGAAAAATCAGGGGAAAAAAATATTGATGGTGAACTAACTTTGAAAACAAGCTCAGATTTTGTTATTCACATCCTGAAAGGAGAAAGGAGTAAAACTCCTGCTCTGGGCACATAGGTAGTAATTTAAATCTCCCTGGCATTTTAGTTTGTTTGAATAAAGGGGTCGGG
Source organism: Ceryle rudis (assembly GCA_033439905.1). Taxonomy (NCBI): domain Eukaryota; kingdom Metazoa; phylum Chordata; class Aves; order Coraciiformes; family Cerylidae; genus Ceryle; species Ceryle rudis. The sequence continues at coordinate 17,171 of JAAGNO010182990.1, forward strand.
GGGAATAGTTAAAGACAGAATCACAGAGCGTTAGGGGTTGGAAGGGACCTCCAAAGATCATTGAGCCCAAGACATTTCATTTTATTTTGGCTTGTTTTTAAAGTCCATTTATGTCACGGCAGGTTTTCCAGTAACCTAAAGGCGGCAATATCGAAATGACTGCTTTACCTCATTAACCAGTTCTGTGAAAAAGCTGGCATGACATTGATGGAAATTAACAATTCAGATGGTTCTGGCAGCCATCAGAGTGCCCGCTTCCAAATATTTCACCTCCTAACACCACCAGAATCTTGCTGCTAGGGGAGCTTAGTGCCTGACAGCCGTGTAGCATCGCCACCCTCTCCGCTGCTGGGGAAAGACAGCTCGGAGCATTTTTTTCTATTCATCAAATATTTGCTTGTCTAGGCTCCGAGCTGCGATTCCAGGGAAGGGTGTCCACAGGACTCCCCTACCCAGCACCACAGCGCGTGCTGGGGCCGCTGACACTGCAGCACACACGGACGGAATAAATGTAGGGAGATGGCAGGAGAAGCCTGGTACCGGGGAGGTAACGCAGCCCAGCCAGAGGTCCTGATTCACCTCAACGACGCCACCCGTGTCCCCGAGCCCCTGTGGCCGTGGGCCCGGCCGCAGTGGGTGGCAGCCTCGCTGCGCGAGGATGCGGGGCTTTTTCCTTAGCTGCCCTGTGCGCTTTCTGACGGTGGCTTCGCATCGCCCGGACAACCCGCGTTGCCTGTGAAATCTTATCAGCCAGCCAGCTTGGGCTATCAAAGAAAGGCTGCTGCAATAACCGCAGTCCTCATCACCCCTGTCACTCTTCATTTGGGCAACCAGAGGAGACTCCCCGCCGGTGGCAGCGGCACGGGGAGTGGGTGAGCTCAGAGAAAACCGCCTGGAGGAATCTTTGGCCTGCGCACACGTTTCCGATTCACCTGCATTTAATGCCGTTAATATTTCAGCAGCTGCAGTGCCAGGGTCAAACTGAAATTTTGCACTCTCTGTTTCACTCGGAAATGTCAGTCTTAGACCTTCTGCTGGACTTTTCTTTTTAAAAAAACCCTAACACTGATGAATGAAGAGTAAAATGAAATGAGCGAGTAGCCAAAAGTTTACAAAAAGGTCAGAATACCCATTTCCATGGCCTGTAATTTAAATATTGCTCTGCACGGGACCTGACCTTGCCATCTGTCTCCAACAGGCAGTATTTCCATGCAACGCAAAGGAGCCGTGCGCTCGCCGTCACCACTGGATCCTCTCCTCTCCTGCAAAATCCATGAGAGCAGGGTGGGTGGGCTACAGAAACCGCCCTGTACCCGGTGTGTGAACCCACCTCCTGAGAGGAACCTCCCCATCCTCCGCATGCTTGCTGAACGCCTGAGACCAGCAGCGCTGCATCTCCAGAGAGGCACCAACCCCGAGAAAGCAGCTAGAGCGGGGAGCTCCCAGGTGTTGCCCGAGGCACAGGGGCAGTGTAATCCTGGGGGGACATGAAGGGCAGCAGATGGGACACCTCACCTCTACCTGCGTGACCCTAAGCACTTGCACGACAGCATCCACAGACTGTCTCTGAGATCAACTGAAAGCCTGGAAACACTCTGTGAAGTGCACTGTAGGAACAGCCTGATCCTGAAGCCTAAATAAAGGTCACCATTCATACATCGCACCAGCCAAGCTGACTGCTGACTGCAGCTGTCCCTGCTCGGTGCGGGACCAGGGCCCTTATTCCTACAAGAAACTCAAAGGTGAAGAAACAATTCCGTGTGTGTTCCTTGTTCAGTTTTGCTTAATTTCAGCTGACACACCGAAGCAAGTCGTCAACAAATGTGTGAGTCGTATCCACACATACAACTAGAACATATACTCAGGTATGCAGAAAATGATCCTCACATATACTTGTAGCTTTGCTTCCCATTTCTTTGAGAAAGGTAAGTTTGAAGCCCTCAGATTTCCCTAGAGATTTCTCACATAGAAGTCATTCACTTGTGAGACTTGATCCTTTTCGGTCAATATTACTGTTATTTTTCTAGAGGGCAAAATAAACAAAACCCACCACCTTATTTTTGTTCTTAAAAACTAGAAGTTAAGCAAAAAAAAAAAATCCAGAAAGGAGCCTCTCAAGTTTCTGCCACCTTTGACACATTTTGAAGACATAATTAACAGGGAAAAACAACCCCAGCAGCATGAATTTCACAGACATGCCCAAGTAAAGATTAGCTGACCGTACAGCTTCTCTCATCAATGGTGCACATCGCAGCCCTTCCTTGCCTCAAGCCAGGGAAGAAACACTCAACAGAGGGATGCCATGCTACCTTCAGAGATTAGGTGCAGGACTTGTGGCTTCAAAGGGACTCACAGATGGAAAGCTCTGCTCCAAAGGCCTTTTGAAGGCTTCCAAGGGCATGTTCTGAACACCCATCCTTGAAGCTGAGCCCCTGTGAGATGCCTTGGGCCACTGTGAGTGACTGCAGGAGGATCGAGTCCATGGCTGGGTTTGGTCCTTATTCCTGATGGCACAACCTCCTCTGATCATCAGGGACACTGACGGACTTCTAGGGGTGTCAGAAAGTCACAAGAAAGCTTAACAATATCAGTTCAGATAAAGAAGTGCTTAAGGAGCTTGAATAAATATAAATTAACATAAACATTCAGCTTTATCTCTTTCTGTTTTTTATTTTTCACCCATGCATCACTTTTTCTCCAGTCACCTACCAGCAGTCCAGCAGACCCGGCTGGACTATATCCCTTTTCTTTCCTTCTACATGGGATCAAAGTTACCACTGCCTGGCCAGCATTTATAACTGATCATTTCATTTATGGTCTGTAGATACTCAGCTAGTAAGTGTTGGAGCATCTCCTCCTTCCCTCCCTCCCTCCCTCCCTCCCTCCCTCCCTCCGATTCAAAACCCTAGACAAAGGAGTATCAAAATGGACCTCTAATTTCTCTGAAGACTAATGATTCACACTGGATAGGTCAGCTATAAATTTAGCAGGATTCCCAGGAGCATCCTTATTTTCCCTCTAGGACCAGGTATACCAGGAGCAGTATTAAAAATTAAAACGTTAGCTGTTAGTTCTAGTGAAAGAAAATTAAATGAACAAATATTAATAATTATATTCCCAAAACAGTCCTGTGAGCTAAAGAATTAAAATTTAAGCATTTTCTGCAAAGAATAAACACTGTAAAATTCTGGTTGACTGGGAGAGGTTTGCATTTTATAGCAAACCAAGAGTGAGACGGAAGTAAAGAGACGTGCCTCTCCATCCAGTATCTGAGCGCTAGTAGACACTCCAGACTCATTTGCCCATGTTGAAGGGTGGAAAATAACCTTTTTTTTTTTTTTTTTCCTCAGTGTAAATTGAGGAAAAATAAATGCAATATAAGGATCTGGTGATCAATCTCAAAAGTCTTCCTCTCCCTCTTAATTGAAAAGTCAGCCTACCCTGGGTCTACAGCATTAACAAAGCTGTGGTGCCAGTCATGTACAAGACAACTCACACGTGCAAAAGCTTTGCTGCCAGCTGACCCGGTGAAATGCCACAGGATGGCACAGCAGATCTGACCAGAAGGATTTTAGCCTCCAAAGTGCAAATGTTATCTTGTAAACTAACAACTAAAATAACCCAGGGGGAGGAAACTTCTGATTCTCGCTCCGCTTTTGCTGCTCTGCTGGGGATGGGGGGAAGAGCTGCTGGATGGGGGCTTCATTAAGTTTATTTTCCCAGCTGATTCCCCACCAATTGGCTAATGAACTTTATGACGGAGACTCTATAGCTGAACAATAAACACGCTATCATGTGAATGAGGGCTGCCTTCATAAAGCTGGATTTTAGAGTTCATAGAAAGTGCGTGAAGATTATCAGCACCAGAAAGATTTTCTGACCACCTAGCTTGTTTTTCAAGGCTTAAAATGTTTGGGTGTTTTTTTTTTCTCTCGCTGATGAAGACAGGATAAGTCAGCTTCACACTTGTCTGCGGTCATTTCCTACTCCATTTTACTTTCATAGCATCCTGTCTGAATTTCAAATGCTTGAGCAGAATTCCAGTAATCGGCAGTGATAATGCATGATATGTCTAACGCGAGCAGATAGGTTAGATTAAATTCACATCTGCTAAAAGTTAATTTCACTTTAACAAAGGAACTGCAATCATTTGGTGTCTTCATGTGGGTGCTTAGATCTGAAGCAGTGATAACCTGTCTATAGAAAAAAAAAAACCCACCTTCCCAAATCCTAACTTTCTGTAAGACAAGTGATGCTCTACATTGTTTCCTCGCCTTAATACACCAGTCCTAATCCTGCAAGCTGATGCATGGAGATGCCCTGTCCTGCTTTTGCAGATCTCTTCAGCGCTCTCTGTGAGGGCAGGGCTTTGTCAGCCTGCAGACATCCATTTGCAAGATCTAGCACTTAAGAAATAACACTTTTTCCCTTCCTCATTTGCATAACGATTTACCACATTTTATTCTGACTCACAGCCCACAATTACAAAGCAAAGGGAGAGATACAGCTCTATTTAGGACAAAATGAATGTCGGTGCCGTTCCATTTACATCTTTCGCTTCCCATTGCACCGAGGGCAGACAGAGCAGCTGCGGAGATGAAGGCTGGATCAGCCCCCCGTGCTTGGAAGAGTGGTTTGTCGCAACCACCTGGCAGGTAGCGCCTACCCGAGGAGACAATTTCAGCTGTGGTGTGAAAAACGAGCAAAACACAAAGATCTCAAAATACAGTTGCACTGGGACTATAGGTAGCTGCCATCTGCACCCAGCTCATTCGAGTACGAAAGAAATGTTTCTCCATTGCACAGATGGGGCCAAAAGATACAAGGGAAACAGGTGTAGGGCTGGCTTTTTGTTCAAGCATTCTTGCCCGTGTTTGGTTTTGAGATAGTTACTCAGCTCCATTTCAAAATCTCTAAGCCTTTTTCTTTCAGGAGCAGCCCTTGTGCCTGAGCAGAGCCTTAGTGAAAGAGATGCACCCCGCGGAGCCACCCACGCCATGCTACCATCAGCAACCCCTTGCCTTAATAACAAAGACCACCCGGACAATTTGCCCGGGGGACCCTACGGATGGTTTCTTCCAAACCATGGGGCTCATGCCAGCAGCTCCAGGGAGCCTTTTCCAGCGCTCTCCGGTGCTGGCTTTTCCTTCCCTGTGCTTTGCGCTGCAGTCCTCACAAGATCAATCATGCTGCTCGCAAGGAGAATGGGAAAAGCAAGGAGGAGGCACAGGATGGCTTCACAAAGTCCTTCTCAAACACAAGCACCCACTGGCTTCCCCCTCCCCGCAGACCTGCAGGCAGCCGCAGGGAAGCACATGCCACCACAAGAACCCTGCTTACTCGTTGCCGAGCTTTTCCTGGTGTTATTATTCTCTTGCCTGATGTTTTCCTGACCTGCAGCTTCAAGTTCAAAATAAAACGTTAATGAATTCGGTTGTTTTTCATAGCTTCTAATTCATGAGATAAAATATTCTCATTTCTCACACATCCTAGAAGCAAATCTGAGTTCCGCCCTTCTTCGCTTGTTCCAACAGCTGAGGCACAGCAGAAACATTAATTTTAACTCATCATGTTTTGGGCTTTTTTAAAATTAAAAGTCATTTCCTAAAGGATCACGTTTGGAAGAAGGCATTGAGCAGTGAATACCAGCAGCAATCAGTGTGGTAATGAGCCTGTTTTGCTGGCCTTCTTTACGTTATAACAGACATATTTTACTCAGATGTTGTTACAAGCTCTGCTTGGGGAAACCAGCACCATGTATCGGCAAGGGCTGCGAGTAACTGGACTAAATACCTCTTTGTGTAGGCAGCACAGGACTCTAAAGATATCGGGAGTGAAATCCGGGCCGTGTCAAGGCTAAAGGAAGCTTTGCCTTTAGGGGACTATGCACACACCCAGAAACATGCAAAGGGATGTGTGGGGTGCTGACAGCCGGGTCTGGCCCCACACTGGGACTCCCACAAAGGCCTTTTGGGGAGTTACAGAAAAAAGTGTCTAAATGAATATAAGGTCCTCAAGCGGTAAAGCGAATGCCCCGTACACACCAGCCAGGCACAGACACCTCTAGGGTTTCGGCTTCTCGGAGATTTTTGGCACTGCAGGGGTTAATAATTGCCCTTGAACCCTTGGGAAGTGGACTTGAAAAGTTCTAGAGTTCAAGCGCAATGCCATGAGCAAGCTGCTAAATAATAAAAGAGCAGCCTTGTACGAGGCTCCCCGGCAGGGGACGAGCCTGCCAGAAGCTCCACCCGGGCTGCCGGGCCAGACTGCCACGCCGGCAGCATAATTTCTACAGGGTGTCAGAAAATGCATTACTACTAATGGCATCGCTCTGAATGAAATCTGTATGGGTCAACTGCAGGTTAAGCTAACAAAACAATAAAAAATTTAAAGTCTAACAATCGCAGAGCCCCTCGAGCACTCCAGAAGGAGCAAGGGGTGGTTTCTCCCATGGACAAAGGAACGAGCGCCCACCTCATTTTTATTTTTCCAAGCGATAGTGAGACGGTTGCCCTAAGTGGGTTTCACCGCCTGATCGCCTTGAAAACTGTTCCATGATCTTCCCTTTTAGTGAGGAGGATCTCAACTGATAATGTTTGAAAACATGGCCTACATAGAAGTGCTCACTGTGAACCTAACGTCTATGGGTGGCGAGATACCAGTGGAAGACTCTCACTTTCTGCGCTACCATTGTACACAGAAAGCATGTGGAGGATTCGGCACGATCCGGGGACGGTGGTCAGTATGTGACCATGCCGTATCCTTGTGACCTCAGTGTGCTCTTGCAGGCAGCTTTAGGAAATGGAAAGCTTCACAGGATACCTGGGGGAGACATTCTGGCAAGAAGAGGAGATTGTGGGCGGCTGGACATCTCACAGCATCCCTGAAAAAGGACTTTGCTGCAAGAAGCAAGAACAGAGGAAGGGGCAGCCAGCCACAGGGAGCTCACAGAATCACAGACTGTTAGGGGTTGGAAGGGACCTTGAAAGATCATTGAGTCCAACCCCCCTGCCAGTGCAGGATCACCTAGATCAGGTCACACAAGAACGTGTCCAGGTTGGTTTTGAATGTCTCCAGAGAAGGAGACTCCACAACCTCCCTGGGCAGCCTGTTCCCGTGTCTCTCACCCTCACCATAAAAAAGTTTCTCCTTATGTTTCCATGGAACCTCCTGTGTTCCAGCTTGCACCCATTGCCCCTTGTCCTTCCCAAGCAATACTTCTACTCTGACGTGAACACGGTCACATCATTTTCTGCATTAAATGATAGAATGAAATAACTGTGAGGCTGAGGGACATGCTGCTCTCAAGTTCAGCAGGACAGTCTCTTCCAGATCATCAGATAATATAACGCCACTATAAAATATATTTCACCTGACAGCAAGTTTCAAAGTATTTCTGTACAATCCCAAAAAGTGTTTTGTCTGGCGTGCACATGGATCACAGAGAACAGGCTCATTAGCAATAAATGTTGGTTGTATTTTGACTTTGAGCGTTGTGCTTTCCCTCTTAAAGCCCAGAGGAATGTTATCTATATACATCCTGCTAATGGACTTTACAAATAATTGTACTGCTTTTAAGACTTCTGTATGTTGGGTTTTTTAACATTTATATTTGTAATTAAAAAGTATTCTGAGTCAAAGACACATTATTAAACTAAACCTAGATATACATTTTCCAATGAAAAGGCTTCGACCATTTCTTAAAAATAGATATTTACTTAAATGAAGTTAAAATGGGAATAAATTATTTCACAAGCCCTCTCCTTAACATCAAGAGCTACTCAATTTTTTTTATAATTAAATTGGAAAGATGGTTTTATTTAAAAGCCAAATGAAATGAAAGAACCATCAGAACAGAGGAATGGAAATCCAAGTGGCAGAGTGCTGTGCTGGTCCACGGCAATGTTTGCGTACTGAATGCAATCCGGGAATGGAAGCACATCAGAAACAGGAAAGGCCTGAATCTGCTCAGACTGATACTAGTATTAAGTTTTTAAAGTGGAAATAGGAGAAGGTCACTCGCTGCCTTACCCCTGTTCAAGGAAAATGCAGAAAACTAAATGTCTTTGTTGCTGTTCGTAACTTTTTTCCAAACTGGGTAATATAGAAAATAATAAAGAAATGCCCCAGAAATATGAGCCAGTTTTGTCTTTAAAAAACCAAACCAAACCAAGCATTGCCTTCTCTTTACATCTGCTATCACCATGCATATTTTCTTCATCAACATAACAATTCAGCCAACAGACTACACCACCACTCCAGGCTCTCCTTAACAATTTCTTAAACTTCCCAGTTATTTTTCCTTGATTATCCTGTGCTGCCCGTCCTGCTTTCACTGGGTGACATGAAGGGACTTGCTCGTTGGAGAGTGGAATTACACAATGTCCAGTGCTTTTCAGTTAACAAAACCACATCTACTCACACACACAAAATATCCCTGCTGTAAAATGTTCTTCCAGGGCTGACAGCACGTAGTAATTTTGGTTTTATATACATGGGCAACCTCCAAATTCTGTAATCCCCTGTACACATGGATTGTTTTAAAACTTAAAATCATCCCAGCATCTATCTATCTATCCATCCATCCTTCCATCTATCCATCCATCGCCTATAAACCCCCCTCCTCTTTTCATAAACAGCTCTGCTAATTAACTCCCACATTGCAGCAATCTTTCCATTACAGAAAAAGGAGAGATTGAATTTATCTATACGTGATGAACAAATGCCCTGGAGAAGCTCTTGTAATCTATCATGTCAATGTAGATGAACTCCTCGGGATTTCTCTTCTTTGTTTTACCATCCAATAACAGTAAAAATAACACACAGAAGAATCCCAGTACTTAGGCTACACAGCTAATCAACGTCTGGAAAGACATTCAAGGTTGCTCTGCATTTATCCTTTTTTTGAACAGTAAAACTTAGGGGTGACTGCTCCTGGGTTTGAGGTCTAATTACTCTAACAATTAGGCTCATCAGTGTAGTTATTATTATTAAGGAATGGCAACAGAAAACGGGTCTCTATCAGATGAGACAAAAGAAGCACTAATTGGGAGGAACAGCAAATCTGTTAGTATTCAAGTCCCTGAAAAAGGGCTAAACTTCATCAACAGGGGCAGCACGAACCCTCACTGCAAGGCAAGGGGGTAAGAAGGGGCATCTTTCTAAAGAGATGTGGGACGAGCAACGTTCGCTAACGCAGCTCCGGTGGGCGCTTCCCCACAGCTCCATCTCGGGCACACTGGCCTGTCAGCACCATTCTCAGAAGTCATTTATTCCTGGGACACCCCTCATTTAAGATCAGCTCCGCACTCGTTTTTGCAACAATTTGTTAATGTCAAAGTCTTCGCTTGCACTTTTTTTATTTTATTTAATGTTTTCCTCAGTTGTGGTTGGGCGCAAGCTCTGCCGGCGCGGGTACAACTCCTGCTGGAACCGCGGGCGGTTTTGGCTGCAGAGAGAGTGGGAGCCCTGAGCTGCTAATGTAGGAAATAAAATCCCCATTCACCGGGATTTTAAAAACATTTCCAGCTCTGGCGTACGTCAAAGGGAGATTATCACGGTATGTCACACTCCTCTGTCTTTTGAGAGGCATGGTGCAAAAGAGCTAAGGGGTTTGGGGTTTTTTTGCCTTCTTACTTAGACAAATATACCAATATTGCAAAACTACTGAAAAAAACATCAAAAAAACCCACAAGACTAATTACTTCAAGCCTCAAACTTTGATATAATATCAAACAAAAAGAAGCCAAGTAAGCAGAGATGCAGTATAACCCCAGTCTCCTCCTCTCCCCCATCTTCCTACATTTTCAGTAAACAAGAAACTGTTTTGGTTTGTGGGGTTTTATCTCCTTGCATGCCTGAACAGGTCACAGCAAACCCCGTTTCAGCTCCAAAATCAACCTAGATGAAAAGACTGTGGCTTTTACTTGGTAAACCTCCCTTAAAAACTGTTTGCAAAGAATATTGTTTATAAAAATATCACGAGATGCAAAGCATTAAGCAATCTCCAACCGGTTATTCAACCCAAAATAAACTAACGATGGTGGTTCCACTTCTGGAAAGAAAATAAGACTTCACATGAAATGGAGAGGGAAATATTTTGTAGGATGAAAGGAATCTACTTGCATGCAAACAGATAGACTTTTTTGATCAATAAGGAAAATAAAAATCAGCTCTGCATTTCTCAGACCAAACTCCCTTCTTATTTAATGCAGTATTTCAAAGCTCTGCGTACATAATGCAGCTGCCAAAATATTTGATGTGGTTTTAATGCTGATGAGTAAAGCAATCAGAAGCTTTTCACAGGAATTATAAAAACTTTGGATTTCTAATGATGTTGAACAGACAGCTAACAAACAAACATTTGCACATGCAACTTCGTGACTGCGTTTTACCATAATCACAACGGGACGCTCCTCTTAATGAAAAAAAAAAAGCTACCAAGAGTTCGGGATATGCGCTTTCTGAGCTGCACGGTTCGTTTTTCCCCGTGCAACACGACTTCACGGGGCACCGGATTCATCCAGAGCGCTGCCTGTTCTGAGCAGCATGATGCAAATATAAATTCACCTTTCAATCACTTCTGCGGGTTAATGACACTGAGTAATAGCACATTAGCAAAGTGCCACTCCAGACACCAGTCAGGCATGCCAAACGGATCGGCTGACAAACGTTTCAGATTCATTTTCCATGAACAGAAACACCGTTCGGGCTTATTAACTATCAAATCTGCATACAGTGCAGTACGGAGCACAGAGGCACCATTAAAAGCAGCAATCTATCTCATTAATGTAATATATAAAGATATTTGGCCTCTTCTACTGTTGCAAAATTAAAAAAAAACCCACCAAACATGCTCGTGCTCTAAAATGTTGCAGTATATTTGCACTAATTGCTTCACAAAGTCTGGTCAAGTTTTTGTCATAGAGGAATTCCCCCGCTGGCTTAGCGAGAAATCACGTTTTCAGTTACTATCACTTTCAAGAGTGCAAATAACCCAGGTAGGCTTCCCAAAGTACTCGCTGTACTCGCTTCCCTTTTCCTATTTCTCTTAAATGGTTCCCTTGCAAAAGCAGCGCATCTATATCTGGGCTTCACCTCCGTTACTCCATCTCTGCTTTTACAGAGGTTATTTGAGCATGCGGAGGAGTAGAGTTACAGGGGCTGATTGCTCACTTAGTCCAAAATCAATAGGAGATGAACAGGATTTGTCTTCTTATCTCCAGCCTATTGATAACCAAATGGGAAAAATGGCAACTAAAGAAGAAAAACAGTTCCCCAAAATGTACATTCGAAATTGTAAATAAAATTACTTCAGTGCTTTCACAGCCTTTAAACATCCACCTTACCAGAATGTTAGAGAACAAGAATGCTACTAAAACAATACGTTAAAAGCAAACCTCCCAGCAGGTTTACCCCAAGCCAGTTCTAACAGCGAGCACGCGTACTGAAAACCCAATTAAAGCACCGTTCCCATCCAGAAAGCAGAAAAAATGCTGCATTATCCATATGTCAGCTCAATTCCCAGTTTTTTTCCTAACAGCTGGGATTCAGAAAACCATCCATAGACGTTTCCTTTGTTGGCTAAACCTTAACCGTCTTCCTTTGCCTAGCTCGTCCGCAGCTCCTTGGGTCTTTACACAGTGGCAGGGTTTTCATCTTACTTTATCCATGTAAAGATTGGTGTTAAACTAATCCAGACAACCCTAATGCAAATCATATTCATATTTTTGAGACCAAAAGGCTTGAA
>JAAGNO010186565.1:0-28170 GCA_033439905.1 Ceryle rudis
TTCCTTGCCTTTCCTTGCCTTTCCTTGCCTTTCCTTGCCTTTCCTTGCCTTTCCTTGCCTTTCCTTGCCTTTCCTTGCCTTTTCATCTCCTTTCCTTTTTTTGTTTTACAAAACCTTGCAAGAAAATAACTAAATAAACTAGTCAGAAATTGAGGTCAGACTTACAATTGTTCTTCATTTTGTAGCATCATTTCCACACAAGTAGAATAAGTATGAGGTGGTAGAACATCAGCATGGTATGTGACTGGGACAAAAGCTAATGCAGTCTTGGATTTCCAGTTTCCTACTTCTGTCTCTGAAGTTCATGAAATTCAACTGAATGTTAGATTACAAATCAGTACCTAGCTGAAGTAAGTGGTTGTAAGGCTACCAGCAGTAACAAGAAGTGACATTTCATAAATGGTCAATAGCAATTCAAAATAGCAGCAAGACAAGTTTTAAATCAGCTCCTACTTATTTTTACATTTATTAAGCAAACATGTAAACATACATTTATTTACATGGAAACATAAGTGGTGGTAACAGATTTACAAAGCATTTCTATACCCCTCGTGTACAAAACCATGAAACAGATCTTCTTTAAAGGGTCACTTGGTTGATATTATCAACCTGCAAAAGGACAAGCAAATGTGTCTTGCTTAACTGACACTCCATCTAGGTAGACAGAAGTCTCTGTCTTTAGGTGGATAATCTTAAACTTTTCTGCTAATAACGGTCCTGTTTTGACAAATCAGCAGGAGCAGATTTTCTCCATCCTTTCCCAAACAAAAAAGAAACTGAGCTGCTCTATTTTTTTGTACCAAACATGTCTGTTTCTTCTCTCTTCTCTTGCTCTCTTCTTAAATTTTCAAAAATCAATGGAAAGGAAAAGAAAAACATACTGATAAACACTTTTTTTTTTTTAAACTTTCAAAATCAGCATTGTCTGTATACATATCAGTTATATATTTGATATAAATTATAAACTTAATCCTTTGTATTATGGAGATATTAAAAATAGGCTGAAAGAAGTGTAAATATTTGGTCATCGACACCAAATCTACAGGAAATCTGCATGTCCTGTTGCAAATCATATGCTCCACAGCTAAAACCTTTCTGAAGAACTCACTGAAAGACAGGTGGTCTGTAAGAATATAGTCAGAGAAAACAAATCTAAATGCACATTTCATAGCCCGCTCTTTGCTTTAGTAGCACTTAGTGACTGTCACTGATTAATATCAAAGTATATTTCAAGCATTTGGAGTCCTCAATACAAGGACATGGACTGGTGGAGCAGGTCCAGAGGAGGGCCATGAAAATGATCAGAAGTCTGGAGTACTTCTCCTGTGAAGACAAGCTGAAAGAGTTTGGTTTGTACAGCCTGGAGAAGAGAAGGCTCTTGGAAGATGTTATAGTAGCCTTCCAGTATCTGAAGGGGGCCTACAAAAAGGCTGGGGAGGGACTGTTTACAGGGGCATATAGTGATAGGATGAGGGGCAATGGTCTTAAACTAGAGAAGGGTAGAATCTTTCCATTGGCTTTAGAGGAAATCTAGGGAGGCTGAGCTCCTAATTCAGAGGCCTTTGTTAATGCAAATGTTTCTGGTTCAACATTTATACATGTAGGATGCTCGGAACATGATGTAGTCCCCTATGCCTCTTGTTAGGAAGTTACATATTTAGATGTGACTTATTTGCTTTAGTGTTGTTACTGGATATGACCACAGGGAAAAAAAAAATCCTGTTGAACATGATGGGTACAGTAAAATACTGACTGACATTTTTTCCTGTATCTGATCACATATAATCAGTGCAGTAATGTATGTATTTTTCTCTGTAGAGTTTCACATTGAAGCACATAAGCTGACATAAAACTTGGTTTCAGGACACTTGGAATGTCAGAAACAGGCTGGAGGTGTACATCATACAACATCTCCTGTACCCATCCATTAGATCAAAACATATGATCATATGGTTTCTTAAATTAATAGTTGATCTATTGCAGTTCTAAAAAAAAACCCCTGACATTAGTAGATGCAAGACCAAATAGCAAAACATAACATATCAAGCATAACATATCTCATGCTGGAATGAGATATTTTACATGCTTGGATTTACATTTTTTCCTGCCCCATCCCACAGAAGGACGTTTCTAGTCTTCACCACTTGATAAAAGTCAATGCACCGTTATTCCACAAACTTTAAGCTTAGTAAGGAATGTGACTCCTTAGACACTTCTATGCTTTATCTTTGTGTCACTTGTAATAATCCTTCAAAAAGTTTTCAGTTTTGTTTTGTTTTTGTTGTTGTGGTAGTTGTTGTAGTTGTAAAGAAGAGGTGATATTTAGTAACTTTTATCTAGGAACTTCAGCATGGTATTATTGGATTCTAAACCTGACAACCTGACTTACTGTTGGCTTTTATTCCAGTTAATGGTCAGCTTTAGGCAGTTGTTGGAAGCTATTAACTGATGATCTAGCTGCTAAAAACACTGTGAGGTTACTCAAAATCTCCCATGAGAGAGACTTACATCTTGACTGCTCTCAATTGCTTTTAGAAGCATTTCTAGGATTCTAAGGCTTCCTAATTCAGTGTGTCAGTTTAGAGCCACAAATGAGACAGTATGAGTCCAGGACATTGTTCTCTCTGTACTCATGTGTTTTCTCTACAAATAAAGAACGACAAATAGGGGTGTGGAAAAAAAAAAGGGGGGTGGGGGCAAGGTTTATCATTGCTTATTCTATACTTGAACACAAAACACAAAATAAACTAAGAAAAAAGAATTCCTTCATGGAACTGAGCATCAGCCAAACCCTGAGCTTTTCCCTAATAATTTCTAAGCACCTTCATGTTTTAATAACACGGGGCAGATGGCAGATTTTATTAATCCATATGTGTATATGGTGCTTTCTAGGATCTATGCCTTATTTATTTGAAATATCTAAGCATGTTTACACTTACAGTTTCAAATTATTATTCACTTCTCACACACACCTCTACAGTATTATTTCACAACTGTATGAGGAAATAAATCACATAGATCAAAATCTCTTGGAGCAAAAGTCATCAGACAAGAGATGTTAATTTGCTTGCAGAAAATTTCTTTATTAAAAGCAATCCACCTGAATGTTTTTCACATATCGGAGACAGTTATCTGTCCCTAAATGATATGATTTCTTATTTGTAGGTCATTCTGCTCTGAGGCTTTGTTCTGTAAGAAAAGATGTATTAAAGGTCTTCACATCTCTAAAGTAGATTCAAGTACTTTTGTAGCTCTTGTAAATCAAATGGATAAAATCAAAACAATAAAGCAGAAAATGAATAAAAAGGTTTTAATGTTTGGCTTAGAACCAAAATTACCATTAAAGTTGTAAATATCACTACTAAATAGATAACAATATAAAAATTTGTGTAAATTGATAGAAATGTCTATGTAAACCTATTTAAGAAAATCTATTTTCATCATCTTATACCACTATGAACCCAGCTGTACTGTGCTTTCCTTTTTGAAAAACATTGGTACAAGAGAATTAAAATTTTAAAGAAACAGGCATACATAAAGTTAAATGCTTTTTGAGTCTCTTAGAACTATTTTTGTTCAGTGGATTTCATACACAGTAGAAAAATTGCTTCCATCCTTTATACCTGTTTTTCAGGGGAAATTATCCATCATTTTTCATTGAAGAAAACTTCTCCTTCTAACAATATAGTTTTAATGATATTAGTGTAGTTTTTGAGACATAAAATACATGGCATGTAATCAGACTTCATTTTCTTCACTTGAATAACCGTTGTTTTGTCAAGGAAATATTATAGCACCACACTGTCATTCCCTGTATGTCACATTTTGAGCCCACATGACAAATATTTTTTCAAATATACGCATTTAACTTATTATCAAAAAGTTGCATCGTACATGAAAGCCACAAAGATGCAATTTCATCTATAGCTACTTATCAACTAGGCAAAGTTTTTATGAAAGATAATTTTGTAGACATTCATACCTTCTTCGTACATTAAAATACACTGAGACTTCAAAATAAATAAAGTCTTCAAATTCACCTGTGAAGATTTTTTAAGTATTTTTTTTTAAACTAAGGGCTTCTGGTGTTTGTGTATGTTATGCTTGGTTATGCAAGGCCTAACATGTGAAGGGTGTGGAGTGGTGAAAGGGGGAATAGCAAAGATGTAGCTAATAACCCTGACTATGGTCTGCTACAATTATTGTAACACATAGAAGAACCCCACCTGCAAGTCCAGGACAGGTGCACTATGGAGGAGGAAGTTTTTATTATTCTGATATAGTATTTTATTCTTCTATTAATCGGGATTGGTTAATTTGTTCAGATGGCACTGGTTTTGTTCCACAAAAGAATGCAAGAAGTAAAAGGTTGAAGTTTACTTAGTAATTCTCTTAGATTTTGTTTCTTGCTGTGATTTTTTACTCTCTTTTATCCTTTGAAGAAACAGTATGCAAAACACTTGGTATGTGGGAACTAGCTGTAAATAAATACCATTTTTTAAAGAGAAGTCCCCATAGTGGATGCTATTAAGAACACTCCCAGTAAAATAAAATATTTCCCTTACTATCAAACACACTTTTTACAAAGCATGTATGGGGTACAGAAGAAGAGCTGACATAGTTCTGTAGATGAGACTTTGGTCAAACAGCACTTGTGCTGTGTCTGAGAATGTAGCATAAATTTTAACATTTTGTTCCTCTCTTATGTTTTGTATAGTTTGTTTTTATTGTGTTGTCTATGCTTTTCACTTAAACATAATACACACAGCATATTAGAAAAGTACCTAAGAGGTGGTCCTGAAAATGCATTTTTACCATATGTGACATACAGCAAAATGAAACATCATTCAGAAATGTACCAACTCCCCTGATGTGTTACAGCCATTGTTGGGAAACTGTGTAAAACTATTTCTTTCACAGTTTGATGAGGAAAATGGGAAGGGCAGAAATGGTACATAAGAGAGGGGATGACAGTTCTGCATTATTCACAAGAGAAGAATGTAGAGAGAAATAGCACATCCCACACAAAGCAGGATTCATCTCTCACTGAGTCCTGGTTTCTTTTTAGAGAGTAGAAAATATGGTGAATCTCTAACACATGTTACTGTAGAAGGATCTACAAAAACATGACACAACGAAGAAAGAAAAAACTCTTCAAATCAGATTTATATGAAGATCGATTTTTTTTTATAAATGCTTGTAAACATAGTAATATGAAATGAGCTCAATTAAGTGAGCTTTTCAGCAAATGGAAGATGGAAGTACCTGGGGCTTTATTTAGCCATGAGAAGTCATAATTATTAATTAAGTATATTTTGAAGCAGAAAAAACCCAAGCTTAAAAGGATACAGATACTAGCTAAAAATTAATTCTGATAATATAATGCAAAAAACCTCATTTAAGCACAGAATAAAATATATTTTGAGCTTTTGTTTAATCTAGTAAAATGACCAAGCAAAACAGAACAAAACCATTGTTGCTTTCTAAATTTTCATGCAGTTTGTATTACCCACATTTTCACTGTTAGCAAAAGAACAACATTTTTTCTTAAAAGTTTTTAAGATGTTAGTATTTTCTCAACATTCATCAATTAATTTGCTATGGCTTAGAGAATTACTTTCTTGGAAGACAGATTAATTTTCCAGGTAAATTTACTTTTCAATTATTCATTCAGAAATTATGAAATCAGGATGCTATATCCTAATCACAGGAATTTGTCTTATCTGAAATCACATAGAGTAGTTGCACACAAATTTTTAGAAATCAAGGCATATTACTCGAAGTTATGTTGACAGTATTTGCTATTATTTGATAAATCACATCTTAGAATCCCTTTCATAAAAGTATTATTACCTCTTTTATGTATTATATGTATATATACTCACATTAGATATTTGTTTACATTAAGCAAAATAGCTCTCAAAACATCAAAATCTTTCAACAGAAGATACATTTTTTTCCAACACATTTGTTCACTATCTTGGTATCTACTAAGCTGTTCTTTTTCCAGAATGCATAAAACACTGGAAAAAACCACATAAATGTGTCAAGATGATATTTTTTTTTCTTATATAGAACAGTAACGAAAGGATTCTTCCTTTCCAGGCATTTCAAATACAAATTATTTTTTCCAACCAAGTACAATTTTAGTTGTAATTTTATAATGCACTGCTAAAGAGTTTACTTCTTCATAAACAATAATTTCAGAAATCTGTGTTTGTTTTTTTATTTTTAAGTGATTTCAGAAGTGTAAGTAAAGTATTAGTAGCATTACTCACATGTAAAGTGAGTCCCATAGTCAAAGCAATACCTGCTTGGAAAGAATACATAACTATGTCTAGATTGTGAAAGGATATCTACGACAGTTACATACATGCCTTTACTGATATCTGAGCTTACATTGGGTGTATATTTGTAAACATTTCCTATCCATCTCCAAAGGCAGAGCAAAAAACAAGCCAAAGGCCAGTTCTAGACCTCTGCTTAATTTTTACTCTGAAATTGCCCAATTGGTAGTCCTCTCCTACAGACCACCTTTCCATGAAGTAGTTTTTAGCCTAGTCTGCTATTGCTCTCTTCTATTTCTTCTTGTTTATACCTTTCATTTGCTTTTCAGACTACTACAAAGTGCTTCCAGCATCTCTCCTGCCCTGAATTGTAGTCAGTTTATCTAAGACCTTTAGAGGAGCATGGTCAGAAAAATAAGGTCTCAATTTGATAAAATACTGTGAAGAACCATAATTTTATCACACAATCAACTCACCACTTGATTTGTATCATATTATAGTCCCCAAAAGATAGTTAGGACAAAGAAATTTACTTATAAGAGGAATCTCTGGTTTACTTTTATGCTTTTTCCACAAGGAGCTTGAAATGAAAATGCCAGTGGTCCGAGTGCCTTGCTTTTACACAACTCTCTTGTATGTATGTATATACAGGGAGAAAGAAATGAGAGCACTACTTAGGCCATGACTATTGTTAAAATACCTGATACAGTAGCCAGGCCAGGACTTCCCTTCTTCATTATGTAGCCTCAGAGGACTCCAGTAAAGAGTTACTGGCGCTAAGGCCAAGTAAAGTTGCCTGTTCAGGTGTATACTATCAGGCCATTTAGCATCTAAAACAGGGCAACTGCATCCAGCCTGCCTGTTGGGATGAGCCCCTGAATTGATCTAAATCTCAAACTCTGCCTAGGAATTGTCTGGCAAAAGACCAGGCAGACAGATGGGTGTCAAAGGCTGATGTGGGTGGTCCAGATGAGAGCTGTAGATCCTGAGCCCATGATCAGGCTGGTACAGTAGTAGCCTTTGGACACCTCTTCAGTAGGAAATTCATGGATCTTCTCGTGTACAGAATCTGTTGCGCAATAGGTTTGTTACATGTTTTGTGTAAAGAAAGAGAATAGCTGATATATAGAGTGAAACAAAGGAGGAGGTTGCTTTCTTTGGATTTGATCAGTGGCAATTTAATGTGGGAATTATGTAGGGATAATGTGATAATTCTCGGTGACTACACCTCATCATTGCTTGTAAATATGGCACTGAAGCAGGGGGAAAATTAAGCAAAATCAGGAAGCATATGATTAAAAAGAAGTGCCACTCCAAGCAACATACTGTAGGACTATCTCAATGACTGTAGTACCTTGCATTGTCATTGCAGGTATTGTTCCAAAATAGTTTTTATATATACTTTCATATATGTCAGTGACAAATTAAAATGTAGATCAGAATTTCAAAGGCTGGTGAGGTGCTTTAACTCTTGAATCATTGAAAGTGTGAGTAGCTCTTGCTAATTCATCTTGGCAGGAGAGAGATCAATTCCTTTTTTGGCTGTATTTTTAGAGACAAAATATGTTAAGATCATGAGAGGCAAGTCCAAATGATATATCCCTCTTCTCTTACTCTGAATCTGTGAATGATGAAAATGGGACAACCTGCTGACAGTGCTGCAGCAAAGAGAAGCCAGCTTCCAAGCACAGCTGCTGTAACAGGCAGAGCATGGGTGGTAGGAGGAGCACCTAGTGACATGCTGGAGAAAGATGATTCTTGTAAACTCTTACTGTGCTTATTTTTAACACTGCTGATGAGGTGAAAAATGCCTGTGGAATCACCTGAACAAGACCTTATCTTGTTTTAGGTGCCAGTTCAGGTACAGTCCTCAAATGCACCACTCCAAACTAAAGTATTCTGTTGAGGCAGCTGTGGCTGGGTGTAAGGATGAGCAAATTCATTCCATTCTTACTTGGTACTGTACCAAGCAGAGCTATAGACCTGAGAAAGGAAAATCATGAGGGCAAAGAAGAAGGGCGGATAACAAATACCACAGGTATTTCTTCCCTTTTTTCCCCTTAAATTTAGGTTTTCCATAGTGTATATTATTTCTCTCCACTCCTGTTACATTAATGTTCATTTTGGTTATGATGCACTGTTCCTATTAGCCTATTAAGTATTTTAGTTTAATATAGCTCTCTGTTGAAACTGTTAACCCTCCTGGCATAATTACAATAGAAGAAGTTGTCTTTCCAGAAAGATTTTATTGAACTTCAATAACAGATGACACAGTTTATATAGACTACTAAATTGATACTACATTATTCCCAAACAGAAAATACAGGAAGGCATATTTAAATCAATAAGTTTTTTCAACAGACAAATTGGGGTTTTTTTGTATTCACATACCAAATCCGTACATTTCAGAAGGGCAAATGGCCAAAGGTGAGTTTCATACAGGCAGTTCAGAAAATTATTTCAATAAGAAATTTAAGCCCTGATGTTTTGCACAACAGGGCTTAAATGTCACAATGTCAGATGATTTTCCATGAAGCACAGCATTTTTACTTTGAGCATCTCTAAGACATCTATGTTCCTTCAGTGGATGATTTTAATTACATTTTCAAATAACTTAAAGTCATTTTAACATGAATAATGTATTCAGATAATGTATGTATGCATACATGCAAATACATTAGAATTCCTGGGAAAGTTGCCTACACGCACATACACAGAAGCATCCTGACATAAACCGTTTTCATCCAGTCAGATATGCTTCTATCTACAATGTTCTGTTCCTGTTAGTATTGAAATGCGTGTTCCATATGTCCCTGTCTTATCTATATCTGGCTTCATAAATCAATGTTTATGAGTATTAGCAATGTCCTGGCTACAACATCAAAAGAAAATTAAATCCTACCCTAGCCAAACACCAAAAGACTGACATATATCTTCCCAGGTTTCCCCTGTTCATATTACTGCATTTTCCCTTCACCAAATAAGAATCTAGTACTGTTTTTAGCTAATTTATTATGTATATTTCCTATGAGATAAACTATAAACAGAGAGTTTCCTTAGCATCTCCAGCATAGTCTGACAGATCCATTTGAAAATCAGGTTTTATTTCAGGTGTGCCTGTAACTTCAGTGATACTAAGTGGAGAAATTGTCTAATATCTATAATCAGTTGCAGCCCAAGAGTTGGCAGACTATTATTACTCCAAAACAATTTGTTCTGGAAATGTGATGAATGCTCTTCATTGTCTTAAGCATCAAATATTTCAGAAGCTGTTGGTACTGATCCTTAGCATTTTGCAAATCTTTGGAAGGCGTGCCTGGTTGGTCCACAGTTGCAGAATTTCACTCATGTATGTCTGTTCTGCTCTAGGAGTGCCACTGTACACAGGAAACCAGGCTGACACTAGTGCCTTGCAGAAAGAATATGGGCTAACCCTGCTACATGCACTTTCAGATCTGGTCTGTCTGATGGTTCACTGCAACTCATGCCTTTTGGGTTTAGAAATTCTCCCCAAAGCCTTGTAGTGTCTCTTTATGTATTTGTCCCATGGCAAAAACATTTGGATTGCAATTTTGAGGAGATTCTGGCCCCATTTTGTGTTTGTTTGTTACCAATTCAAGTAGTTTTATCATTGAAACTTTCTGTCATTCAATACTGCAAGCAGTGAGGATGACAATAACTTCTGCCCTTTAAGAAAGAGAAGCTGTCAACACAGAAGTTTCAGAAGGTCTCCAGTTTGCTATCATAAAGAATCTGCTACATATAACAACACCCGTTTGGGTATGTTTCAATAAAATAATTGGGAAAGGTGAGTCACAAAGCAAAGTTGTGTGCTGTGTTCTGTGTCACAAGTTGTGACCTGTCATTATGGATGTCAATGTCACTTTGATAACACAACATGGCAAAATATAAGCTACTTTGAGTGCTGAGTCTCTTGTCACCTACCTGCTCTATAGTGCTTCCATATTTTCTCAGAGAGCTCTCGTCATCAAAACACATAGGGAAGGCCACAATCTACCTATCAATATTTTTGAATCAAAGAGGGAGAAGAAATGTAAACTAATATTTTCATTTTAAGAATAATTGGATGTCAACTGTTAACAAGTGGTTATAGATTCCTTGTGTGATTTCTATATCCAAAAGCAAACAATTACCCATATAGATAAATATTTGTAGAAAGAAAAATGATGAAGAGGTTATATAATATAAAGCCTAAGGAATAAAAATAAGGCAGATCAGACTTCCCGTTGTGCTTTACAAGATCCTCCACTACAGTGATAATCCCTACCACTTCTGCTAGCCCTCTTTTATTAAATCTGACTCTTCAGCAAAGCTAACATGAAGGAACAGGAAGACCTTTATGATAGTAGAGATTAATATCAATACAACAGGAAGAGATATTCAGGAGCACTAGTGGATCAGATACACAGTAATAGACACTACATTTTTATTTAAAACTTGCTAAATCTGAATCTGTAGTATGAATAGAAGCATCTATCCTTCCTTCAAGTAACTTATCTCATTCTAAGCAGAACTAACCACATGCTATCTTCATTTCAACCATTGGCTTCTGTGGCTATTGGAACCAAAACTCTGATTGACTTGGCATTATAAAGAAATACTCTTTCATTTTCTTTCATGTGCTCAACAGGCCTGGACCACTTCTTTTGGCTGTTCTCACTGTCTTATGTTTTCAGACACACTCATTTATCACAAAGCAAGTCACTTTCCTGTTTGTGTTTCCACTTTACTGTAAAGGGCACACAGAGAAACATTACAGGAATGCAGGGTTGCAGCAAATAAATTGTCTGCACTTAGTCTGCAATATGTCTCTACAGCCATTCAGCCTTGTATTATTTCTTGTTGCAGAGATAGAGTTAAAAGGCTTCTTTTAAACAAGCATTTAATACAGCATCTTCCGTTGATGTGACTCTTTGATCTGATTTTCTGCTGGGAATTGTAATATTTACTATGGAAACTTTATGTTCTTTGTAATGAAACGTCTTAAAATCTCATTTAATAATACAGCTGTCTGTACATCTCAGAAATGTATGAAGTACAATAATTTAACTGAAATCAGATTGCCATGCATCTCCCACAAATCTGAAAGTTTCATACCAAAGTAATTAAAAAATCAACAGTTTCCAGCAGGACTAAAGGAAACATCACAACTTGAGGTGTTGATGAGCTACACTATAGACAAAGTGGTAGACACTGATGCATTTGTTATGCTTGTTGCTGGGACAAAACTATGATAGGATAGAATCTTCTCAGTAGTATTCCTATTTTAAGCATAACCACACATATTATGCATTGCCTTCCCTTATAAAAAAAAATAACTGCATACTGTTCACATTCCAAAAGATTTATACTATACTGTAGCAGAATTGTTCTTTTAATTATTATCTGAAGTGATCAGCTCTGACAGCAGAAATAGTCTTGCAGTAGGAAGCAAATAAACGGAATTCCTTGCTAAATACATTACCTTTCATTCATACTACTGTAATCTGCAGTCATGCTTTCTAAATTAAGTACATTACTTGTGATTTACATGGAATGGACAGTCCAGTTAAATATGACATGTGTAGACACCTCTACATGGTTTTTACTTCTGTTTTCATTATTATTATTTTGCTAGATTATAGCATATTTTTTCCTGTTTATATAAAATTCATCTTTGAAAATAGATAATTCCACATGAGTTATAAGTATTTGGGAAGCTATTTATTGAAGAGTCCATCAAAAAACAGCAGAGCAACTGGTCTAATGTAAGTGAAACATAATTTTTGAAGTCTTTTTGGATTTTTTTTTTTCTATCTAAAGTCTTTTTGTTATTTACTTTTTGTTTGATTTTTTTTGGTGTGGGTTTTTTTGTGGTTTTTGTTGTTGTTTTGCTTTGTTTTAGACAACATATATTTAAAAATAAAACCAATCTTTATGTGTTTGGTATTCTGCTTTTTTTCTTTAGAATGAGTCTAATGTAGACTAAAATTAAAAATAACTCACACAAGCCTATGGGGCTGCATGGAATCCACTGAAAGGTACTGAGGGAACTGGCAGAAGTGCTCACCAAGCCACTTAGCATCATGTATCAGCAGTCCTGGCTAATTGGGGAGGTCCCAGTTGACTGAAGGTTAGCAAATGTGACTTCTATCTACAGGAAGGGCTGGAAGGAGGATCCAAGGAAATGCAGGTCTGTCAGTCTGACCTTGGTGCCAGGGAAGGTTATGGAGCAGATCATCATGAGTGCCATCACATGGCAACCAGGTGATCAGGCCCAGTCAACAGAGGTTTATGAAAGGCAGGTTCTGCTTGACTAACCCGATCTTCTTCTATGATAAGGTGACCTGCTTACTGGATGAGGAAAAGGCTATGGATGGTGTCTAACTAGACTTTAGTAAATCCTTTGACACTGTTTCCTACAGCATTCTCCTGGAGAAATGGGCTGTTCATGGCTTGGCTAAGTGTGTGCTTGGCTGGCCAACAAATCAGCTGAATGGCCATGCCCAGAGTGTGGTGGTGAATAGAGATCAATCCAGTTGACAGCCAGTCAAAAGGTGTTCCACAGGGTTGAGCACTGGGGCGTGTTCTCTTAATGTCTTTATCAATGATCTGAACAAGGGGTTTGAGTGCACCCCCAGTAAGGTTGCAGATGACATTTAGCTAGGTGGGTGTGTTGAGCTGCTTGAGGATAGAAGGCTGTACAGAGGGATCTGGATAGGCTGGATCAATTGGTTGAGGCCAGTGGTAGGAGGTTCAACAAGGCCAAGCATCAGGTCTTGTGCTTGGGTCGCAACAACCCTGTGCAACACTACAGGCTTGGGGAAGAGTGGCCAGAAAGCTGCCTGCTGGAAAAAGATCTGAGGGTATTGGTTGACAGCTAGGTGAATATGAGCCAGCAGTGTGTCCAGGTCTTGGGCCCACTGTCCAAGAAGGCCAAGACCATCCTGAGTTGTATTAGAAACAGTGTAGCTACCATGACTAGGGAAGTGATTGTACCTCTGTGCTCAGCACTGGCTACACTTCAATCGCTGTGTTCAGTTTTGCGCCTCTCACTACAAGAAAGACATTGATGTACTGGATTGTGTCCAAAGAAGTGCAACCAAGCTGGTAAAGGGTCTAGAGCACAATTCTTATGAGGAGTGGCTGAAGGAACTGGAGTTGTTTAACCTGGAAAAAAAAAGAGCCCTGGGGGAGACCATATTGCTATCTACAACTACCTGAAAGGAGGATGTAGGGAGGTGGGTGTTGGTCTCTTCCCTCAAGTAAATAACAATGGGACTAGAGGAAATGGCCTGAAGTTGTGCCAGGGGAGGTTTGGGTTGGATATTAGGAAAAATTTATTCCCTGAAAGGGTTATAAAGCACTGGAGCAGGCTGCCCAGAGAAATGGTTGAGTTACCATCCCTGGAGGTATTTAAAAGATGTATAGATGTGGTCCTGAAGGATATAATTTAATGGTGACTTGGCAGTGTTAGGTTAACAGTTGGACTTGATGATCTTGAAGGTCTCTTCCAACCTAAACAATTCTATGATTCCATGATTCTAACATTGGTTTTTTGAAATCCATGCATAACTGAACTGGGCCCCTAAGATGACAAATGTCCAGTTTAGGAGCTCTGATACAGGATATCTATTGAGGAAGTGAGACGTATGGATTGCCCTAGACCAAGGGCATATCACAGAATTGCAGAATGGTAGGGGCTGGAAAGGACATCTGGAGGTCATCTAGTCCAACCCCCCTGCCAGAGCAGGTTCAGCTAGAGCAGGTTGTGCAGGATCGCATCCAAATGGGTTTTGAAAGTCTCCAGAGACAGAGACTCCACAACCTCCCTGGGCAGCCCATTCCAGTACTCTGCACCCTCAAAGTAAAGAAGTTCCTCTTCGTGTTTAGATGGAACTTCCTATGTACTAGTTTGTGCCTATTACCTCTTGACCTGTCATGGGGCACTGCTGAAAAAAGACTGGTCCCATCCTCCTCTGACACCCACCCTTTAAATATTTACCAGCATTGATAAGATCCTCCCTCAGTTTTCTCTTCTCTGGATTAAAAAGACCCAAGTGCCTCAAAGTTTCCTCATAAGAGAGATGTTCTAGTCCCCTATTCATCTTTGCTGTACTCTCTACAGTAGTTTCTTGTCTCTCTTGAACTGAGGAGACCATAATTACACACAGTACTCCAGATGAGGCCTCACCAGGGCAGAGCAGAGGTGGAGGTGAACCTCCCTTGACCTGCTGGCCACACTCTTCTTAATGCACCCCAGGATACCATTAGCCTTGCTTGGCCACGCTGGCCCATGATTAGCCTGTTGTCCGCCAGGACTCCCAGGTCTTTTTCCACTGAGCTGCTTTCCAGCAGGTCAGCCCCTAATCAGTAGTGATACAGAATCACAAAATCACAGAATTTGAGGCTGGAATAGACCTCCAAGATCATCAAGTCCAACCTATGACCCAACACCATGACATCAGCTAGACTGTGTCACTAAGCACCACCTCCAGTCTTTCCTTAAACACCTTCAGGGATGGTGACTCCACCACCTCCCTGGGCAGTCCATTCCAGTGTCTAATCACCCTTTCCATAAGGAAGTGCTTCCTAATGTCCAACCTAAACCTCCCCTGGTGCAGCTTCAGGCCCTGCCCTCTCGTCCTGTCACTAGTTGCCTGGGAGAAGAGCCCGACCCCCACCTGACTACAACTTCCTTTCAGGTAGTTGTAGAGAGTGATGAAGTCCCC
Organism: Ceryle rudis; assembly: GCA_033439905.1. Taxonomy (NCBI): domain Eukaryota; kingdom Metazoa; phylum Chordata; class Aves; order Coraciiformes; family Cerylidae; genus Ceryle; species Ceryle rudis. Next base: position 15,020 of record JAAGNO010186565.1, read on the forward strand.
CCTGAGTCTCCTCTTCTCCAGGCTGAACAACCCCAGCTCCCTCAGCCTCTCCTCATAAGACTTTCCCTCCAGCATGGGGTTACTCTTCCGTAGATGCAGTACCCTACGCTTGCCCTTGTTGAATTTCATAAGGTTTCTCTCCTTCCAGCTCTCCAGCCTGTCCAGGTCTTGCTGAACGGCAGCACAGCCTTCTGGTGTGTCAACCACCCCTCCCAGTTTTCTATCATCAGCAAATTTGCTGAGGGTACACTCTATCCCTTCGTCAAGGTCATCAATGAATATATTGAACAGGACTGGACCCAGTACTGTCCCCTGGGGAACACCACTTGTTATGGGCCTCCAACTAGACACTGTGCCACTAATCACAGTCCTCTGAACTCTTATCTTCCAACTAGTTTTCAATCCACCCCACTGTTCATTCATCTAACTCACACTTCCTCAGATTGCCTATGAGGATGTTCTGGGAGACAGTGCAAGCAGACAACATCCAATGCTCTCCCCTCATCTATTCATCTGGTCATATCATCATAGAAGGCTATTGGATTAGCGAGACATGACATATAATGCAACAACTCCCACATCCTGAAGAGGAGGTCTCTGTCACATCCGATGAGGTACATGATACTCTTTATCTGTGCAAAAAAAGGTTGTGCTTGCTAGAATAAAAGATACAAAAGGGATAAAAGGAAAACAGGCAGAAAGATTAAGACAATGTAGAGGAGAAGGATCTTGGATAAATTATTGTTCTGATTGCTGAAAATAAAGAGAAATTCACTATGGTGCTTTTGTCCCTAAGCCTATGTTTACTGTAATGTAGATAATCATCTTCAATTGCCTTGTCCTCAGTAAAAATAAAACCTGCTCATGCCTTTCAGGGTAATGTTCTAGTTGTCTAACTACAAATGAGTTAAGGGCTCTGCTCCATAGACATTTTCAGTGTTTTATGGGATGAGGTCTAACATAAAACAATGAACACTATTAAGTCTTCATTTTCCTTTTTCATTTTATTTGTTCTAATACTCAAAAAATAAATTAGCACTGAAGAATATTGACAACAGTTTTTTGATAGTTAAACATTTAAATACATGTATTTTGCTTGTCTATTGTGATATGAAGGAAGGATCAAGACAAAGTTAGACTGAAATTAATACAAAGTCTTGATTTTGTGCCTCCAGAAACTGTATGGGTGTTGAGGGGAAATAGAAAATAATAATTAATTAAATAAATAAAACAATGATATTGAGCAATTGCTGTTGTGAAGGCCAACCACAGGTTCCATTTCCAGTGGTTTGCATGGAAGGGTACCCCACAACAAAACGCATGTTGTTTTGTGATGAAGACTGAACAGAATGTTGTTGTCAACTCTTCATCACTGCATTCCCGAGGGTATTTTTTCCTTCTGTAGTCAAAAGCTGAGTCAAAATATTGCCAAATTCTGAAACTGTGTGAAATACATCTCTTTCTGCACAAATAATTGAGCTGTGGAGTTGAAATGGTACTTCTTTAGCTGATTTTATATAGGAATAGAAGAAAGGGAAGAAATTTGAAATCACGTAGAAGTAAGGTGAGATACAATGAACATAAGTGAAACGAAGCTGAATAGTAAGATGATTCCTGACATTTGTAAAATTATACTTTTAAAAGCCAGTGGAATGGATTCAAAAATCCTTTTAAAGATTTGAACTATTCATATATCTATAGTCACATCACAACAAAGTTAAGTCTTCCCCAACACAATTTTTCCAGTGATTAAAATATGAGAAAGAAAATACTAAATATCAGAAAGGTGGCATCCCAGAGTAGTTTCGGAAGGATTTTCATTCATACTCCTGTCCATACAGGACTGTTGTTCTTTCTGTCAGCTATTATACAAAATTTTTACTGTTCCTAGATTTACTGAAATTTCCTTAGAGGTCCAGAAATTCATTCCATAAGAGACATAAAAGCCAGCTCCATTACTTCTAAGGAAAGAGCTCAGGAATATACCCTATACATAAAATGTGTATAATAATTCTCTTTAACACAAAACAAAACCAAAGTAAATAATTTATTCAGTAGCATCCTTAGATGCCTTTCTACAACAGTCAGATTTTTTAATAATTTTTTTTTGGGTCATTTCACATCTAACTATATATTTCTTGCTTACATGGTATTCCTCCTTCCTCACCTTTTGAGTGAGATATCTAACATGCTCCAGGTTAATCAGGGTATGGAGATCCAGTTTTAATTTGCATTATATGAACACAAGAGTTTTGACTGAGAAAACAATGCATAATAATACCTACTGAGTTGCAATTGAAGAGCTGCAAGGTGTGAGCTCCCAGAACTGAATATGATTAAAATGTCTAGGAAGTTACAAGTCCTGTTCTCTGCCGTTAGGGAGGAGTAAGACTGTATGCCTTAGCAAACTACTTTGTCCCTTTGAATTTTCTCTCAGGCAATCTTTCTGAGGAAGAATTTAACATATAGACTGAGTTCTAAAGATTAGGTGGAAAAGATCCAACCTGCATTTATTGGTTACATGGAAAGAAGACTTTAGACCTGGTACTGTGGTGGAGTGAAAGAAGCTAATTAACCTTAGTAAGCTTTTGGCCTCCCATTTGATTCTGTGTGAAAGAGGTTTGAAGCAGCCATTTACATGTAATTGCTCACAAATAAGCACCAAAGTGTTAAAATTTTCTTCTTCCTTAGTAATCAGGTTGTTAATATTACTTTTCTTGTGTTACAGTTTGTTAGATAAAAAGTAGAAAATAAAACAATACTTTATCTGTCGATTTGTGTGTGTTCTTTCTGAAATATTTGATGGTTGGAGAAAAAAGAAAAAACCAACACTGTTAAACCATGACTTTGGTGCAATATGGCCTATTTCCTGGGAATAATTGATAGAAATATAGTAAAGTGTTAGTGGTAAATTTGAAGTGGCATGCACAGTATGTGTTTAGAATGTTTATACAGTCTCCGATTGATTCTCAGGGAGCTCAGACTAATTGGAAATAAGGTTTATGTGTGGTGAAGCAGTGAAGCAGTGATATGGTGATACTGCAGAAGCGATTGCTGCCTCTGGCAATATTTATATATATATCTGCAGAGCTCAGGCATACTTTATAATTCTGAGTTACTTAAATAATAGAAATAAGTCATTTTGTAAATGTATCTGGGTTTACAGTATTGCAAACACCCAGCTCTCCTAACCGAGAGAGAAGGAAGGATTAACACTCTGCCCTTTTTCCCCTTCAGTGCTGTTAGAAGGGACTGTAAAACTTGCTTTCACAAGCTGTGCTAATGGTAGGGGGAATTTGGATGCAGGGATTTTGAATTCTGGTCACCCACCCCCTCTTTGTCAGGGACAGGAAGTGATCAACAGATACCATCTTGTGCAAGAGTAAACATGTTCAGAACTGTTCAACCTAATAATAACCTTAAGTTGTTATTCAGTAGCTTCCAACCAGTAAAACTGTCTTGGCTTGCAGATTGATGTGAATGGAAAAGACTGTGTTTGTGATGGCCAGTGCTAGGGATACTAAAACCTTTGTTAGAGATGTTAGGACTGGGGATGTTAGTACTGGTAGGAAACCTCTATCTCAATAACAGTATTCACTTCAGAATTGAAATTTTAAGGGTAGAGTTATGAAAGGCACCTAGAAGATTTTTTTTTTTAATGAAAGAAGACTTCAAAAAGCTACATTTCTTCTTGTTAATTTTCTTTTTTAGCACTCCAGTTCTCTTCTCTTCTCTTCTCTTCTCTTCTCTTCTCTTCTCTTCTCTTCTCTTCTCTTCTCTTCTCTTCTCTTCTCTTCTTTCTCTCTCATTTTTCATATGGATGTATAAGTTTTCCTCTGCTGTGCACTTATTTTTCATCCCTGATTGCTCATTGTAATGCATGTACATTCATTATAGCTTCACTTATAGAAGAAGCCTGATAGGAATAGATCTCAACTCAATCTGTATTTTGTTTTTAATCCTCACATCTAGCACTGCTTCCTGTCTCTTATCCACAAAGCAATTTATCCTCCTGTGTTCCTGAAATCAAGGCTGTTTATTTCTTGCACATATATGTGTGTGAATACATAGACAGTTAGATACCTAGGTCTATGTTGCTTTCTAACTAGTACTTTGTAACTCACATCCACAGAAGGTACTCTGGTGTTTCCACGACAGTTCTTCTCATACATAGGTGATAGAACAGACTAATTTTCTTTTCCACTGCAAACTAAGTGGAACAGTGAAAAAGACAGAAAATATAGCTATCCTCAGAAATTCATCTCCAAGACTAGGAAGGTTTCCTCCTCTTTACTTCCTTTCTCTTTATTTCTTGCAAAATGACGCTCGTGATTTCATGTGGGGAAGACTAGCAGACACTATTGTAATGAGACATCTAGTCCCATGAATTCTATTTAGCTAAGAATCCTATAGCTGAACTGGAAAGGGAGCAACACAAGGAAATAAGAGGAAAAGAAACAAAAAAAAACCCCAAGTGTCCTGTGTTTTGTTTTTGCTTCTTAAGTAAGAAAGTTGTAGTGATATGTTGCTTTTAAGCAACATTGTAAATGCAATTTCTATGCTTACCACAAAAACATATTTGCATTTCTGATAATTTCTGGTGGGTATATATCAGACATTGGCTACACCTAATTCTAATTTTAGAGGCTTTTTTCTTTTATAGTATCTCTTACCTCAGTATTTAAACTATCTCGAGGGCATGGGTATTAAAATAATACTGTAATTCCTAGCTATGTTATCCTATCCAATTTTATATACAGTATAATTCTCATAACTATTACTGTTATGTCAGCAAAGCCCCCCAAACCATATGTTTCGATCTGCCATTGTAAAAATTCCAAGATATGTTCTAAGTAGGTGTGACCTTCTAAGTAATGGAAACCACAAAATCCTAACACTGTCTTTACTTCAGGTCATGAGCCAAAGCTTTCCTTGATGGGTGCTTAAAAATGAATAAACAACAACCACCAGATTTCAAAATTCCCCACAGACATAAACTGTTAAAATAGCTTCCTCCCACTCCTCCACAGGGTTGTCCTAAAACTAAAACAGTTTTACTACAGTGGGTTTTATACGAATATCTTAAGTTTCAGTTCATACAAGCTGGCATCCTTGGAGATTTACTTAAAGACTTAAGATGAAACAAACCATGAAACTCTAAGCCAAATGATCAAGTTGTGCCTGATTACAGATCAAATCCTGGGAAACCACATTTTTTCCATCCAAAACTATTTATTAGGTTAGAACATCAGCCCAGGTTTGTTGAAAGGTTTGTGAACCTTAAAAGAAAATAAAAATCTTTTTATAAGTCTGTGTTTAATCAAAAGACTTTTGTGACAAAATTCCAAATAAGAAAATCTCATCTATGGGTCAGTTTAAGGAAAAAGTTGTTGAGCTCTACAGACACTCTCAACTTGAATTTACTATTCCTATTCCTATGTTCTGTGTTTGGTAGTTGTAAGAAAACATTGGCAGACAGCCCATATAAGCCAAGTTATATAATATATATAATCTGTTATATATAATATACATAATGAATAATAAAAATTATTTCATCATGTTATAACAAACCTGAGAATGTCAATAGAACACAAAATGGACCTGTGAGATGCAACCCCTTCCGAAGAGAGTATAACAGCTCATTTGGGCTAAAAGTAACCTTAAAAGAGTGTCACTTCAAATTAATATAGACAAATTTGCATCTCATTTCATATCTAGAAAGCTCTCGTGGTATCTTTGAGATAAAACAACTGGAAAATCATTTACTTGAGCAAATCATGTGTGTTTTGGTGGATATGATAACTTTAGTAAGAGGAATTAAAAGCACTTCAAAGAATAGTTTCATGATTTTGAACACCAGTTAGAGACACTAGAACTGAGCCAGAGAAGCCCAAAACTGAATTTTTGCTCTTCTGTTTTGCCTCCTATGCTAAATAGTATTCGTGAGTGTTAGGAAGTATGGTTCTTTTGCTACAAAGTCTGTAAAGGTCATTGTAATGATCTGCTAGAAGTCTCAGCTAAGGGAAAATACTACACTTCTAACAGCTGATTTTATTTACTTACTTGCGCTTTAATCTGTGTCTGATGGAAGAACTTGTTGTTCAGTTGTTGGATCATTTGCTGGAGATGAAAAGGAGCACCAAAGCATTGATTATACTGTATCTGTGAAACTAAACATTTAACCTTGTCACTGTAATAAAGATAATTTAGCTAAAATAATGTTTTACATGTCAAAGCAGAAAAATATTGCATTTCTGATTAGTTGGTTTCACAATGCCTTCGCAGACTGTAATAGGAAAAGAGTGATTCCTTCCATGCTTTTAGGTCTAGGATTCCCAAAGAAGAAAAAAACCCCAACAACCCAACACAAAACCAACCAACCAAACAAACAAAAAAAACCAAAAAAGCTCAAGAGTTAGCATCTGGTTTTTAGACTTATGCAAGCATACTGTTTTACGTTTTCATTATTTAAATAAAGCACTTGATGTCTAGCACAGAGGTGAAACAAAATCAAACTCCATCACACTGATCATTAAGTCCTCTCAAGTTTTTCTGATTCTTATAAAGGGTTAAGGTATATCAACTGGGATCTGCAGTTGGTATTTGGATGCAAATTAAGCTGTTGGTCCATGTTCTGAGTTGATTCAGATGTGAATGCAAACTGAAATCCATTGGTGAATTGGGGGGATTGGCAGAAGGATTATAATAATAGACATACTTTAAGGAGAAAAACCTGAAGAAAAACCTTGAAAAGGCTTTGATGATGCTGATCTATTATTTCTGTTTTCAAATACAGTTTTATAAAGATTAAGGAAAAGAAACTTCATTTATATGACTGAAAAAGAGATTCTCACTTTTCCTTGCTGTATCTAGAAGTCTTTCAGTAAAAAAAAAAAAAAAAAAAGTCATCTACTTTTGTATCTAACTGTGGCAATTCAAAATATTTTTTTTTCCTCAAATAGGTTATTGTTTTGATGAGAAATATAGGTCTGAATCAGTCAAAATATTAGTCAACCTTTGCTGTATGTGGAGAATTGCTCTAAGCAGGAAATGCTCATTTGGTAATGCAAAATGCTCTTAATAAAATAAATATTTCTGTCATTAAGAAGTAATGTGTAGGAGGAGAGGCGGCCTTGAACTGAAAAACGGTCTGACAATATTGATTATAACATGGTGCTTAAACTACCACCACCACCAACTAAAATAGAGAGCGCATAGTTCTCTGAAGGTAACTATTTCTCTTTATGCTCTGTGGAAGGAATCTGAGGGAAGTCATCTAACTCTTAAATGGATCAAAGTGACAGGATAAATACCTGCTTGGCTGTCTAGGCTGTTGCTGAGAATGTATTGGATCTGTATCTTTAAATATCCATTAATTCTCAATGTGGCTTCCTGTGGGAGATACTAATTTACTTCTTCCTGAACATATACAATTAATTTGGAAAAGTGTTCCTACAAGCCACCCAAGAATTCAAATTCTCACCTGGCTCTCCAGCCACTGCCTACATGCCTCTTAGGCAATGAGTCTTGCTCTTTAATTGCTGTTGCTCAGATTTCCAAAGAAAGTTATCACAGGCCATGGACCACACCAAGGGACTTTTAAGCCCACTAGTAGATTTTGAGAAGGCGGATGAAGTTAAAATCAACCTTGTAAAATTAAATTATTAGGTAACCTAAACTAGGTATGCCACTAGCTCTCCAACTAATGGATACATGTGGATATGGTAGATGAATTCTGAGAGAGAGATATTTCCCTATCTACCATGTAAATATAATAAATTGATAAGCCTTCTCTCAGAGGTCCCAGAGGATGACTAGGGAAGAGTTCACTAGGGCTTCACCAAGAAAACTAATGATTAAGAATGGTTCTAGTAAAGTAAGAAAGTTCAGAAATAGATTTCTGAGTAAGATGAGGTAGTTGTTGAGAGGATTTTTCAGTTATGAAATGCAAAAGAAAATAGGAAGTTCTGTTTACATTCTGTTTCCATAATGGTGTTGATAGAATGACTTCCTTTATATGGACACAGTGACCTGTAACAAGTAGTCACGCTTTCTACTTCCCAGTGATTATAGCTGAGTAATATAAGTATTGGATCACAAGTAGTGTGTTGGTTTTCACTAATGCTTAATAAATTGTGATTAATACTCAGAAAGCTCATTACCTGCTTGATATAATTTTCTGTAGTGATCCTGATATCAAATCTGTAGTGAACTGGAAACAAAGTGTAACTTGAGTGAATTTTGCTTTTTTACAGAAGTTATGTATTTTTCTTCTTCCTGATTTTCTAAACTGGGAAGAGGATTGCAACAATGAAGAAGTAATTTTATCACATAATCAATTGTTGACTTTTCTGTCAACCCGATAAAAATATTGCCAATCTGAAATGCAGTTCAAATGAATCTTTGCAGATGTGATTTTTCTATGAGACACATGTATTCTACCTGTTCTACTATATCCAACTACTTATTAAAAGTATAACAAGCTTAACCCTATGTAACAGTTGGGTGGTACAGGCTTAAATGAAGTTAGTCTCAAAAGCTGTTAGCTAGAGGAAGGGAAATCCTAACTTCAAACACTGATTAATTAAGAAATTAGAATAATTACAGGATGAATTAGAGCAAATGCAGCATTCCAATTCTTTCGTCCACTGCGAGTTTATGGGTTCATGTGGTTAATTGGGGGGTTTTTTGTTTGTTTGGGTTTTTTTCCCCTCTTTTCTTCTTGGGGAGGCTTAAAATATGTACTCTCATCTGTATATCAGTACAGCTTCAGGTGAAAGACAACAGCAAAAACCATTTATTTATAAGTCTTTCATTTAAGTGTAAATTTCAAAGTAACTGAGCACATACTAACATATAATTTCTCCATGGTGAAATTTCTTTCAGTAGCCATGATGTGATATGTTCATCTTCTTGGAGCAGATTTCAGGAATTGAAGTTTCAGGAATAGGATTCTTAAGTGAACAAAGGCATCCTTGCTCAATCTTTGAGGCTCAGTTTAAGAAGCCTAAACTCCAGAGATTAAATGATGTTAGTTCTAGAGTTCATTCAATGACTTTGCCCTTACAGTGCATACAAACAGGAATATATGGTTTTTTTTTCTGCTGACACTTAGAATATGCTTTAACCATACAAAGACATAGCAGCTACGAGGACGGCATGCTCTTCACTATAGAAAAAGCTGAAAGAGGTATCTCAGGTCAGTTCAGAAAGAAGTACAATACTTTTTTTGTTTGGTTCATAAAGTCTTCCCTATTAAAGGCATCGTAAGGTGTTTCATTTATCATACAATACAACTCGCCTTCTATTGCTGGATGTTCAGGTTAAGGTGGATCAAGCATCTTTTCTGTACCACAAGTGGCTGAAATGTTCCTTTCTTCCACATCTCTTCTTATGTTCTGAATAACGGCCTTGGGAACCTAATGCATACACCAGAGCCTAGTCTCAGATTCAGCAGTACATCAGTTAGTCACTTTAGAACCTAACTGATAGTCATCCAAATCATATATTGGCCTTTGGTTATATTCAAATGAGTGGCTATTTCTAAAAAGCCAAAGGTAGAATCCCCAGAATTAAAAAGTACATGGTGGGTTTGAATGGTAAAATAAGTGACAAATGTATTGAGACTTGCATTTTTTTCCTTAGGAAACTTTTAAATAACTATGAGTTCTTCACAATGCTGGAAAGCTATTTGTTAATGCATGTAATACTTTAAAAAAAATTAAATTATATTTCTAAAAGTTTTTAACATTGCTTAGGGTGTATGTATATTTTACTGCCTAAACAACAGTTACGCTAATTGACATTTGTAAAACAAAGCAGAGAATTCTACAGTCTTGTAACTACAGCAGGCTAACAACATGAAAGTGCACAGAGTGCCAACTAGTGCAAATGGAGGGCTGCCATTCTCTTACAATTACTGGTAAATTAGAACATTTAGAAAGAAAGTAGGTGAGAGCACAAAAAAAAAAAAAAAAGAAAAAAGAAAAGAAAAAGTTAATGGAAAGTACCCTAAGGATTTTTTTTAAAGAAGGAAAACTCTTTTCTTGGTTGTCCTGCCATCTCTCCCCTGCCTTTTGCTCCCCAAAGAGAATATTATATTTTTGCAGGTAACTATTTAAAAACTTTTATGTCAGTTAGCCTCTTTCTCTGTAATCCTTTCAATGCAATTTCCTGACAAGTGGCTACTGAACTACCACTTTTTCGAAGGAAATTTTCCAAGACTGGAATTACTACTTCTACTGAAAGACAAGAATTCTCCTAAGTCAAATTTTGCTTTTCCTCCAGATATGAATTATTCATTCATTTCACTTGTATTTTAATAAAAGGTACCTTTAGTTTTGTAATATTCTGTTTCTGAAGTGTAAGGTTGAAGCTAGAAGCAGTTCTCCACATACCAGTGTATGTAATTTTTTTTACAACTTTATGATCAGTAATAGAGGTAAATTCAGGCATCTTTACAGTATGAAGAGAAACTGAATTTCACTGTCTTCTGATATTTTCTTTGGTTAGCTGAGGCTTCTCCCTCAAAGAGTGCTGTCTTCTCCAAATCTTATCACTAGCTGCATAATTCTGTCTTCCTAAAAAATCCACTTGATGACACAAGATCTAAATGTTGGGTATTGTGATGATGAACTTGTGGAGTATATTGCAATGCATTCTGTTAGTGCAATGACTTCTGTGGTGATACTGACATACTTCTTATGGATAAGGTGGTTCTGTGTATACTAATTTACTTTGTATTAAAGAGGCAATTTGAATGCTGTTTTATTCTCAAGAAATTCCTGAAGGTCTCAAGGCTGGTATAAGGATTCAGTCAATGACTTAAGCATTTTGTAATTTCAATTTTTAGATTCTGGGTTTATAGAGTGAAATCTAGGACTCCCTGTTAGGTACTTAGGCTTCCAATGAGCTCTTAAAAAGAACTCTGTAGATGCTTCATTCTAACACCTAGAGTAACCAAAAGTCACCTAAAGCCCTGGTGGAGAGGCTCAGTCTCAATGGAGAAAATCAGAAAAGACAAACACGTGAGGATAGAAAGGCACCTAAAAGCTCACCTTGTTGTGTGGAATTCTACTTCTCCAGCTGACTAGTAGTTTCAGCATAGTTTTTAGTAGCATATTGATTGCCATGCTATAAGAAGTTAGGGAGATTCATGTTCATATTTCCCTTAGGCCACAATCTTGACTTACTTGTTGTACTGCAGTTATAGCTACAACATGGAAGAGAGGTGACTGAATCACTGCTTGCAAGGGTGGAAAAATTAACCTATGATTCTTGATGATTCTTCTGTGTTATGCCTAATTTTAGATTGCTATGTTTTGATGTCTTTAGGCAGACACTAAAGCGGCTTTGCAAGTAGGATATACATAATTAAAATATATAAAATAGTTACTCACTGGCTAGTACCCACAGAAGATAGCAAGGAATTATTAAACATTAGGCTAAGCACTTGTGTGCTCACCACCCAAATGGATGAGGAATTCAAAGAACATCAGCCCTGTGACTCCCCAACAGGATCCAAAGTGCCAGAGAGCCACCTTGGACCTCCTGCTACAGCTCCATTGATAACATCAACATCTCCTGGCTGGGATCTCATCACCCTGACCTTTGCCTGTTAGGTTTCACCCCTTTCCATGATGATATCTTCCATCCTGAAAAGTTGAGCTATTGATGATCTCACCTGAGGAATCTCATCTCTAATTCTAGCTTTTCTCATCTTTGTACAGCCTTTCTGAGCACCGTGGGCACAGTTTGTACATCTGGTCCAGACCAGAGCTGGCCTTATTGTCTTGGTACATGAGTAGCTAGGAGAGAGGGGAAGCTTACAGCACTAGTTATGGCTGATAGCTATGACAAGGTGGTAAGTAAAATGGAAAAGTTGTCCTCATCCACGCTTTAATATACTTTTCATAGGAAAAAAAGTGATTGTGGATGTCCATGAACCCTGGTCTTACATTTGGAGTGAAAAGAAACTCAGACCTATAGGGCTGGTTCAGGTTCCTCAGCTTGGAGAGAATGCTGCTTCCCTCTGGTCTTTTGCTTCTTGTTTCATCTTGTCAGTATCTGTGCTCAGAGGAGAGCTTTTTGCCTGCTCTTCAGAAGTGCATGCCTTTGCCTCTGGTTTAGTGAGGAAATTTAGGTGCTTAATTCTAGATAGATTTTTTATAGGTTCAGGAGCTACAGCATGGTGTCATACAACAGTGATCATCTAAATCTCTTACTGGATCTGTTTCCCTCAGAGAGTATTCTAAGCCTCGGGTCTTCCCAGTAAGTTGATTGAGGGAATCAAAGCAAAAAGTCACAGATATTTCCTCTGAACTGTATTGTGACACTTACAAGAGGACACGCTTTTCAACAAAGTTGCAGTGACACAGCTTATCTCTCAACATTTTCAGCAAGTACCTCCTGACTTCTTGGACACTAGAGATGTGTATTCAACATGGAAAGTGAGGAGTGTTTCTATCTTGGCTGAGGCACCTGATGCAGCCAGAACAGAGGTTCCAGCAGCTAAAGCAAACTCTTTTGAAGAAAAAAAAAAATCACCAAAAAACCCCACCATAAAGAAAACACTTCAAAACTAAGCTGTGATTTTGTAGCTCCTTTCCAATTCAGCAGACTGTATCCAGCGTGAGTGGAAAGTCAACATCTCTAACTGAATGCAATTCCTTCAACTGCTGCGGCAACCCTTGTGACACTAATTCTTGCTAGCCTGTTCTTGGCAGTACATTATTTAATCAGGTTGCAGTGTGAAATAGCCAGGGCTGAAAATGAGGCCCAGGCACATGCCTAATAGGCTGGCTGCTGCAGACAAGGTGTATTTGATTTTGAAGGTCATGGTTACTGTCTGTCAGTGGAGGAAGAGAGTATGCAGTATACTCACACTAGAACTTCTTCACAGCAGCAAATAATACATATAATTTAAAATTTTTACTAGTACAAAAGGAAAATATTTCCTTTTCTTCTTTTTTTTTTTTTTTTAGAGGAAGATTGATTTTGTAGATAGCTTCTACTTTTTTAAGAAATAGACACTGGAAATAAATAAAAAAAGGTAACATTACCAGATGCTGACATAAAAGTAATTTAGTAATGCACTTAAATAATTTCAATTTTAATTTCTGTAGATAATTGAAAAATCAGTTGCTTTAAAA